>NJDC01000422.1:234464-280240 GCA_002245475.1 Calephelis virginiensis
GCCGCCATAACGTCATGACGTGTTCCGGTTCGGAGGATTTAAGGTACCTGGTAAACTTACTTTTGCTCGAGTCCTAACAACCCGGCCTAAGGTTGGCAACGCAGCATTACCACCTTTGGTGTCTCTAGGCGGCGTGAATTTCTTACCATCAGGAAATCCGTCTGCTTGTTTGCCTTCCAATATCATAAAATAAATAAAATAAAAAATATATGTATGTATGTATTTATATACATATTTGAATAAACATGTATATTTTATTATATATGTTATTATTATATATTATATTATATATATATAAGAAATTATTATTTAAAAACAATTAAAGAACTATGTTCTTTTTGCCCTCATACTGAGCCTTCCAGGTTATGTTAAACTTCTAGAAAAACTTAGCCCAGTAAAATCAAACTTCTAAAATCAGACAACCGTTAGAAAAATATCTTGGTTTAACAGAGTCTCGTAAAAGGCTTATTGGATTTGTGAATTGTTAATCTTTTCTCAAAGCTTGCTAGGGATGGGCATGAATTGGGTATCGATTATATTGTATGTTAGTCGTCACGGCGAACTTCGCTCACTTTGCACTCGATACTCTTTGCCTAAGGGCGCTTAGTGTGAAGATATGTGTGTATATATAAGACTTATACGTTTAAATATTTCTCTCCATTTCCGATTTCATGTTATTTGGTTACTATAAACTGAGTGCTATGTCTGTAAATTTTTAACTAAAAATTTTTGACTTGAAAAAAATATGTTTCTTGAATAATTTGACTAATTATGTTCATGGAATATCTTTTTGATTAAAGTATTTTACTCGATTTTAATTGTTTTAAATAAGTTTTATGCTTTAAATAAATTATTTAGAGTAAGCAGGATATCTCTCTCATTTTTTTGAAGTATATGACAAATTAGTTCTTGTCCACGGCTTCAGGAATCCGAGGATATGTCGGAATAAAACCAGCGCAAGCCCTTCTAAAAGTTTTTATCCATTTTATGCTAAAGTTCATCAAAATCGCTTTAGCCGTTTTGACATGAAAACGGAACATACATAATATATAAACATACTTTCTGATTAGAGAGGTTATACCAATTTTGGTAATATGTGAAATGGATTTTAGGTAAAGGTTTTTGAACATCCCTATTTAAAAACTTCCAGCCCATTATCCTGGATGTAGCTAGAAAGTTTTTAATAAGCGAACACTGTTCAACTGTTGTGGGCCTTTCAGCGCTTTTTATGCTGGAAACTGCTTTCTGAAATACGTGTAGGCTTTATATGAGACTAGATTTTCCCCGCGATTATGTCTTCTTTAGCAATACACGTGTATTTAAATACCAAAAATGGGATTGGTGAGTTGCGAACTCACCGTCAACATCTTAGGTGTCTCTAAACGCCGTTTTTTTCTTATCGTCAGGAAATCATGACTAAACATTTATTATATTCACTTACCAGCTCCCAACACAAGACATAGAGTTTGTAATTTTTTTTTCATTTGTGCGTAATATTGTTCGACTGAACAGCCGTCACCATTATTACCCTAGCGTCAGTCGCGGTTTTTCCTTATGATCGTTAATGGGTAGGTACTCAGAATTAACTTTCCTACTCTTACTTCGCAAGTTCTACGGCATCTCTAATATTTAGCCATTGAAATACTTGTCTACTTTCACATCTAGCCAGGTTTTCTTTGGTCGGTGTCTCACAAGCGGGCGTGTATAAATTTTATGGTGTATAAGGAATGACTGATAATATTCCTCTACATATACTAATTCAATCTAACCCCAAGGTATTATTCGGGATTAGTCAACGGCACTAATTTATATATTAATACGTGATGCCAAAACTTTTGACCCCTTTTTACAAAAATTGCACAATCGCAGGAACATAAAATTTGGCATACTTATAGCTTATGTGTAGGAGAAGTGCAGAACGCTAATATTTTTCAATAATAATACTTATAAAGTACAATAAATCAATAAATAAAACATTACCCACGCTATAAATTTTAAAAAAAGAGAAAATATCGCCCCAGACAGGATTTGAACCTGTATCCTTTAGTCTCAAGCCGACGAATGCTCTAACCAATTGAGCTACTGAGGGTTCAAGTCCTGTCGCGAAATTTTTAATTCCTTTCTTACCCGTTAACGCGAGTAGTTATGTCCTTTATATACTCAGTACTGTGTACAACTAAACGAGTTCATCGTTACAGATTTACAGACAAATTCACATTTATAATGGCCATAACTTCCGTTGCTCTTAACGTATTTTTTTTATTTTAGCACTTGCCCTGTGCTTGGGATAAATTTCTATAAATTTTAAAGAAAGAAAAAATTTTACCCACTCTACCATGCATTTGACACACACAAACAAATATATTGATGATAACGATAAAAGATCACAGATGGCGCACTAAAGGTCTTAAGAAATGAAGATGGCATTCTTTTCAACAAGATATTAAAATTTATTATGGTCGAATTTACACCAATGGGCGCCCACTACTACATATAATTACTTATATACATACCTGAATAAATTAAACGATTTGAACATACTCTTGCAAAGAGACTTTGTTCATTCAAGTAGCTCAAGTGCAATATAAACAATGTTATGGGGGCGTTAAATCATGGATTTCATTATCCGGGTCATTACAGACTGTAACATCCACATAACTCATTAATGGGGGTTGCAAGATTTGTGGCTATTGGTTATCCCGAGGGTACTCATTATTGCGATTGATGCTGGGTTGTGAACACAATATCAATAAAGTATATTACAAGAATACTTTGCTGACACAAACCATGGATGGTGTGAACACGAAGACACCTTTAAATAAATTTAAAAATGCATTATGTTTAATGTTACTCAATGTGTTTCAATGTTATATTTCAATCGCGGAATGGAATGAATCCTGTTAATATTATCAGTTAGGTCTAACGTTTATGTTTATCAGATACCATAAATAAATATATATTCCTGGACAAGTTACAAATTGAAACTAACGCCAAAGTAAGCAAATTATCTGCTTGTTTATGGGTGTTAGTCAACGATACTTAAACATAGAAATGCTTAAATGTATATATTTAATAAACACCCAGACCAGGATGCCTGCACACAAATGCCTGCCCCCATCGGGAATCGAACCCGAGCCTTACGGTTGATCGGTGTAGTTAGGCGTGTATGCTAGCCACTCGACCAACGAGATTGGAACATGACACTGATAGATGATTATTGTATGACGGCAGGAATTGATAAGGCGGTAGATTTCTACCCAGGCATGTTTCTGTGAAGCATTCTACCACGCCAACACGCTAAATTCGTCTCTCACAAGCTGCCAGACTGAGACACAAACTCCACATAGGGGACTTTTTTTACGATATTGGAAGGCAAACAAGCAGAGAGGTTTAGTGATGGAAAGAAAATATTTACGCCGCCTAGAGACACCAAAGCGGTAATGGTGCGATGTCAACCTTAGGTCAGAATGTGAGGCCTCGAGCAAAAGTAAGGTTAACGGCTACCTTATCCTCCGAACCGGAACACGTCAACAGAAAGTGCTGAACTTATAGCTGCAGAAATAGATAAGGCGGTGGCACCAATCCGGGCGAGTCAATGCGAAACTCTTCCACCTAGTTAGATGTCACGGTATTAGTGACGGTAAACCTATGCTCGGCTTTTACGAGCTGACTGGCATGAAGGCAGATGGTCTATTCTACAAAGGAGCCCGGACCAAGACGGGGGTAAAAGGTTTTTGAAATTTCACTGCCCTGTGTAGTGTGTGCCTTATTAAATGAAATTTTATATGATAAGACAGCGAAAAAGCACATGGTTCTTATAATGATAAGAGGCAACTGTAGCCTACAGACGTCTCAAATCCTATAGGGTCGCTGGTTGAAACTGTTATTTTGGCAACAGGAATAGGTAAGGCGGTGAAGGATCCACCGCCCGGGTTTTTTGTAATATATGGTCTTGTAATTCGTGATCAATTTGACCTATGTTAGCCATTGTGAGCTGCCTGACAGAAAGGTGGTCTATTATACACATGTAGTCCAGATGAACACGGGCAC
Organism: Calephelis virginiensis; assembly: GCA_002245475.1. Taxonomy (NCBI): domain Eukaryota; kingdom Metazoa; phylum Arthropoda; class Insecta; order Lepidoptera; family Riodinidae; genus Calephelis; species Calephelis virginiensis. The sequence goes on from NJDC01000422.1 coordinate 238,515, forward strand.
AGGAAGGTAGATGGTCTATTCTGCAAAGTAGTCCGGACCAACACGAGGGACTGTGATTGACACGTAGGAGAAAGTAGTCATTTAAAGATGAAGTACAACCAGTTACGAAATAGCAGACACCAAAATAAGTATACCTGCATCAATATAGATTAAAAGTTGAAATCGCTGAAACCTTTAATTACATCAAATCCCAAAGTTAACCGCAAAAAAGGTAGAAGAAGCGGATTCGCAACATTTGTCGTTACAATTGAATCGAACATTCTCTGAAAAGGGGAATTCCTTTAGAATTTGTTCCCAGCTATTAGAAGAAAGCATAGGGTTGTCACATTGTAGCAAAAGATTTTTAGAGCCGACTTTTCTGTACACTTATGTGACTTTATTATTTCGTTAATTTTTCTATTAATCACCAAGTGTTTAAAAATACTGCACTGATGAACTTGTACCAAAAAATTGTCCTGAGGCATTTCCAATTACCCAAATAGTTAAACGAATAAAATGTGTCAGATTAGTAGCAAAGTTAATTTGTTACATTCGCATGGTTTCCGTAATTAGTCAAGTAAGTACCTTCGGCTTATCGTAGATGCAATGGTTGTACCTCAGCCTACTACTTTGGGGATAGGGGCGTGACGATACCAACAAGTTTTTAGTCAAAATAAAATTAAAACTTTATGGAGTTATGTACACAAAAACTACTGGAATCAAAAATGTAACTGTTTTGTTTTAAGCTCTAATTGCAATAAAACAGTATTATAAGCATATTTACATCAACCAAGCTATCTATCTCATACCTTTACAGATATGTCCGCTTGCTTACCTATCGTCTATATCCGAAGACAATATCCTATTTTTTTGAATCGGAATAAATCTGCGAAGTGATAACCCTATATAAGCCTCTCACCGGGGTTTAACTTCTCATTGTCATTTCCCTGCACTGCACCAGATTATTTACAATAAGAGGTAAGCTCCTGGAACTTGACAGTTTTGCACCAATCACATTTTTCATATAAAATACTGTTTCAAACTTCTAATAGATGCAATATTCATTTATACTAGTGGTCGCCCGTTGGTGGAAATTCGACCATTATAAATTTTAATATCTTGTTGATAAGAACGCCATCTTTATTTCTCAAGACCAACTGCTTTGTTTCCAAACTATATGATTATAGTTTGTGCGCCATCTGTGATCTTTTAGGGCGTGTTCAGATGACCCGCGCCAACCACGCACACGCGTTGAGCCCGCCCTAGACCCGCGCTCAGCACGCGTATCCGCGCGGACAATAGGGCTCAAATTATGTTGAAAAAAAATCAAAGCGTGTTCGACGCGGGTGATGGCGAGCGTTGCGTGCGCTTTGCGTGCGCGTGTCGTCTGGACGCAGCCTTATCGTTGTCATCAATATATTTGCTTGTGTGTGTCAAATGCATGGTAGTGTAGGTAATGTTTTATTTATTGAGTAAATGTACTTTGTAAGCATTATTATAGAAAAATATTAGCGTTCTGCACTTTTCCTACACATATACTATAAGTGTTTCAAATTTTATGCTAATGCGTCTGCGCAATGTTCGTGGAAAGGGGTCCAAAGTTTTGGCATCACGTATTATACTATATAATAAACTTAGTTATTATACTATATAAAGCTAGACTTAATATATAGATGTCTATTCCAAGAAGATTTAAGGAAAATTGTTTCTTATTTTTAGGAAAGGTGACCTAGGTTTTTAGTTTCCTTGTTTAGAATGTCAGGTATTCGTGTTTTTGCCGAAAGCTCCGGCCTGATATTTAGCCAATCTATACAGGTTCATATAACTGACATCTAGCTGCTAATAAATATAAATGGCTTAAAATAAAACTAAATCAAATTTAAAAATTCACACCGAAACATTACAATGAATATTTCATAGCAAATGGTCGAACATTTTAGATGAAATCGGAAAAAATCCGGCAATTTCGTTCCCTGAAAATTGCACGGACATTGGCGAAATGAAAAATTACCGACATGACTTACAAATCTCGCATTTGCCTCATCAATAATCGCCATTGAAAAAATATCAATTAGCATTGATGGATGGGTTTGAGGTTTTGTCAGTTGGGGTGAACATTTTTTCACTTTATCAAACAAAACGTTATTTTTAGAGTCTAGCTGAGCCTGTGACTTCGTCCCTTGTGTTAAAAGGTAAAAAAGTAGTCTATGTGTTACTTTATCAGTAAAAGAAGATTTTAAATTTTAATAAAATTATTTAACTTGCAATTTCCCACAAAAAAATGTACAACAGGGTGACTAAACAGGAAAGTTCAGTCGAATTCTCACCTCGGTGCTTCGGTTGCAGTGGCAAAGCGAAACATACGATGAGTTTTGGGTAGTGTGTGTACTGTTAAAACTGGAGTTAGATATACTATTTAGGGCCTTCGACTTCTGGTAAGTCCAATTCATTTATTACGTGCTGTCTTTCCTGTGTTTTCGCGCTGTAATATGTATATTAGTTTTATCGATAAATTGCACATTAAATAATTTAATGTAAAACCAAACTCTAAAACAAAAATCGCCTATTGACATCAAACGAGGTAATAGTTTTTAGTTATTTTTAATAGGTAGTTATTAATAAATGGTGTTCGTTTACCTTTTCAAATCTGTCCTTTTCTTGCAATACAGAAGGTGTTAAGCATATAAATTATATTAGCTGTTTGCCCGCGACTTTAATAATAATAATAATAAATATCCCTTGACAAATCACACAAATTGAATCTAACCCCAAAGTAAGCAAATTATATGCTTGTGTTATGGGTGTAAGTCAACGATTCTAAGACATAGAAATACTCAAATAGATAGCAGAATAAATTTAATAAACACCCAGACCCAGAAATGCAGACATCTAAATGTTTGCCCTCGTCGGGAATCGAACCCGAGCCTCGCGGTTGGTCGATAAAGTAAAGCGTGTACGCTAGCTACTCGACTAACGAGAATAGCTGCGTAGAATAGTTGCGATTTTCATGTAAAATGTCATCCCCTATTAAAGGCGTATAGAGTTTCATTTTAAAACTAAAACAGTATATTTGAACTTGGATCATTAGTTAAATGCATATCAAATTTCAACAAAATCTATTCAACGGCTTACAAGTGAAAGAGCAATAGACATACTTTCACATTTGTTGCATAGGTATGGATGTAAATATATGTTAATGTCCTCGTATTGATCCGGGATCCTTCGCAGAATAGACCATCTGCCTTCCTGCCAGGTAGCTCGTAAAAGGCGAGCATAGGCTTACCGTCACCAGCACCGTGACATCTGACTAAGTGGTAGAGTTCGCAGCCACTTACCCAGATTGGTACCACCGCCTTGCCTATTCCTGCCTCCATAACGTCATGACGTGTTCCGGTTCGGAGAGTAAGGTAGCCGGTAAACTTACCTCTGCTCGAGGCCTAACATCCCGGCCTCAAGTTGGCAACGCAGCATTACCATCTTTGGTGTTTCTAGGCGGTGTGAATTTCTTACCATCAGGAAATCCGTCTGCTCGTTTGCCTTCCAATATCTAAAAAAATACTATATCGCCCTGGTTTAACCTGCTTTTTAGAGTTGATCTCCCAATGGAACAAGTTAATCTATCAGCATCAAAATTACACCAGTATCCGTTTTCAGATTTTGGTGTAGCGTTTGTACTAAATTTTGTCCTCATTTTAGCGTTAAGGCATACCGAACACTTTTTCAAATTAAAAATATTAGATACGATGGTAGAATATAGAAAAATCACCATGTTGAGAATCGTGGTAGTTCAGTTAACAGCATATAAATCGATGGGCGCTGGTTTAAGTCCGACCGGGCTCTGGTTCGATTACTGACGGTGGCAAACATATGTGTGATTACCATTTAAATGTCTGATTTTCTGAGTCTGAGTGATTATTAAATCAGAAATCTATTTCAGTGATACCTACTATTATCATACTGGCACATATTTTTGAAGTGAAAACTTCTTTAGCGGCTTTGCACACTTTTTTGGAATGGGTAAAAACTTCTAAACTCGCGTCAGGACACGGGATCTGATCGAAAATTCGTAAGACGGCACAGGGCGCTTGCGCCTATGTTCATGTTGTCATGTTTGTGTACGATAGCGCAATAAATGAATATTGTATTCTACATAAACTTTCACATTGATAATTAAAGCGATTCGTGCAAAATGATTCCCTAACCATTTCAAAATTTAAAAAATGCACAAAGTTAATATTCAAGTTCTCACTTTTGCTGGCACCTAGCTTTTGAGTGCAACTCGTCGTTTTTTTTTCGCTGTATGAGTATCGTTAACGGACACCCATTATACAAGCATAATTTGCCTATTTTCAGGTTAGATCAATTTGTGTAATTAGTCCAGTGATATTTATTACTATTATTATCATTTATATTATTTTCCCCTAACCATATTAATATTAAGATTTTAATATCGCAATTGACATAAATTACTAATTAATTTTAATGGCTGAGTTCGATGCAGATTTTGAAATTTATTACCCAGATTAGTGCGGGGTTTGAATAAGCCAGTGGACGTCATTATCGATAGCGTAAAACAATTTTCTATATTTTTTTCCTAGATAATATTCCCCGTGTTGGACCAAGGTTTCTTAAAAGAGGTTGCTAAGTTAGTATCTTCACGCCCATATCTCCGAAGAGGTCGGCAGAGGCACAACCAGGGCACCCACGACTAGCCGAAGACACTAAGTCCCACAATGTGATAGGTGGCAAGCGTATCGCCAACCGGGCACATATTCAATCCCGGGCAACGTTAATTTAATTAGAAAATTTAAAATATACATTTTCTAAATTTTTTGTTGCCCGACCAGGGGATCGAACCCTGGATCTTATGCAGTCAAGTCCAACACCTGGACCTCTAGACCACAGAGCTTTCTAAACTAGCTGTTAACAAGCGAGCATCAGTTAGTTTATCACTAACACCGTGGCTAAATATAGGTGGTAGAGTTTTACGCCGACTCACCCGGATTGGTAAGTTATTCCTACGTCTTCGGTCAGAACATCAGCATTTGACCGCCTCGTTGGTCGGTGAGTTAGCGCTCACGTTTAACACATACGACCGACCGCGAGAATCGGGTTTGATGCTCGATGATAGCAGGCGTCTGTGTTATGGATTTTTGGGTCTGGATGTGTTTATCAAATTCTTGATAAATTCTTCTTGTATATATTTAGGAGACAATGTTTCATTGTCCCCATGTTGATCCGGATTGATGAGCATCTGCGGCTCTGCCCGGCAGCTTGTAAGAGGCGCATATATTAAAATGTAGGTCATTACCAAAAAGATTATTTGTGATAAGAGACTATTATTGGACTGTAGCAACTTGCTCGGGTGGGGATCCATCATCTTACCATTTCCTGCTGTCAAAATGACTGTCATGTTCCAGTCTAGACGGTAGGGTAGCTGGCAGACTTGCTCAACAGGCCTTCCATCCTGGCATCAGTGCTGCGATGCAACATTAACATCTATGGTGACTATTGGCCACGGTTGTCTCTTACCAATACGAGTGTCATATGCTTGTCCGCTAACCTTTAACACAAGAAAAAGTATCGAAGACACACAAGGAAATAATTTGCTTACTTAGGCTTACTTCCTATATTCAAGTAAAGAGTCGTTTTGCGTAAAATAGTTGTTTTATGGACAAATAGTAAAAAATCTAACTACATTCGTTAGTTTTCGATTGTGAAATCTAAACATTTTGGATAACTACTCGTATGGTCAACGCTTTGTTACTTTTAGGCAAACTATCAATGGATATATTGACGGATTCCTTGATTATAGGAACCGGACATTTGTTGATTAGTACTAGACACTGTAATGCTCCAGTCAGAAAGGTAAGGTACTTACTCGAAACTTACTCACACAAGCTAGGCTTAACATGTCTACTTGGCAATGAGCTATTACTACTTTTGGTGTGTATAAATGAAGTAAATTTCTTACTATAAAAACTAGGGAGTGAAGGAATTTTCACATGCCTACATTAAAAACTAACATAATAATATATATTTTTTTGTTTCAGGTAAAACATGATGATAAAGTTATTACTAGAAAATAAAATGGTGAGTACCTAGTGTAAAAAAATATCATAAAAACCTGTTTTCACCGACTTTAAACAAGGAGTTTATGAATTCCGCTGTGTTTTTTTTTGTATGTGTTAGTAACGTGTAAAAAACGTGAATTGTGCAATAGTCATTTTTAAATTTTGAAGGAAAATCTGTTGTGTGACGCTCGCTTATCGTATTCGAAACAGTGAGATCTCAGTAAAAGTGGGGGTAAAAGAAAGAAAAAATGACAGATGAAAAAATTAAAAAACAAATATAACTATAATAGCGAATGGGAATGAATACCTGTTTTCATGGACTATTATACAATTTTTTGCCCGACGAGACCTAGGATTTCACGACCAGATCACTCGACACCACCCTCGGATAAAACCCGAGCGATTTGGTCTCTGAAACTGGCGGGTTTGTCTGAAAATAGTTATGAATGTGGAGGAAGCTTGGCAGGTATGCAAGGGTCGTTATATTATGTACTCAATACTTCCTACTAATAACTAACCCCATAAGGGACTTGGCGTGAATATGTGTTGGTGTGGTGTCACTTTTAATTTTTGTCTAAAACGGAATTTCACTAAGTGCCGACAATAAGAGTAATAGAAAGAAGTGGTTAAATAGTATAAGTAAATGTATTTTATATGAGTTCAGAGGCTGTGAATAAATTGTTAAATGTCTCACTAATTTGCGTTTACCGACTTCTTCATCCTAATCCTCCAGAGTTTTTACAGTTGAAAGTTTTGAGGATACTGATAAAGTTTGGCAGAATGATAGTAGTTGTTGCCTTTTACGAGCTGCGTAGAAAACCAGTTGTCATGCAGTCATCCAACAAACCAACCAAACTACAAATGAAGCCACATAGTCAGTTTACAACAACAATAAATATCCAAATATCTCGCCAGGTGTGGGTTCGTAACATCTGTTCTGAGGGGTTGTAATCCGAGAGTCAGACGGTAAGGGTTCTTCGGGGTAGTGGATCAATATCGCGATCACTATTAACGAAATAAATATTTTGTTAAGTGTTTACCCCATTTTAGTATGAAAATAATTTGGTATTATTGATAGATTAGAAGATTTTTTCTAGATGTGACGGTTCCATTATTTTTTATTCAAATGTTTTAGAAATGTGTTGGCTAGTCGTGGGTACCCTGGTTGTGCCTCTGCCTACCTCTTCGGGGATATGGGCGTGAATATACTTTTATGTTTTAGAATAAGACTAGCTTTAACCCGCATGTTAATTGTTTTTTTTTTTAAGTTTTAGTTTGTATAGTATGTTATTCTGATTTATAAACTACTAGCTGTTGCCCGCATGTTCCATGGTACCACAGAAACATATTTTTAGGATAAAAAACAATCATATGTGTTTATTTAAGTTACCCTTCGTGCGTTTGCCTAATTTCATGAAAATCGCTTCAGAAGTTTTTGTGCGAAGGAGTAACAACACAAACCAACATACAAACTTTTGTATTTATAATAAGAGTAGGATATTTCTGTAAATATTCAGATGAATTGAAATTTAATATTAGATAATCAGTAGTATCAGTAGCGTTTGTTATAGCTTTTTTGTACTTCTTGTATATTTTAGAAACTAGGGTTTCCGATTCAAATAGCTAAAATATCTAATTATTATTACTAAAAGTAATATGAAAGTTTATCCGACGATGAATCTAAAAATTCCTTCTTTTTGTTCAATGTATTAAGAAGGCAAACATTTATGGCCCGTTTTAATAACCTATGTACATTTTTAATTATTTAAGTTTAAAATCCTAACCTATGTACAGTTAAATATAAGCCTTCTTCAGTATTGTTGCTAAGATATTTTTTCATTATTTAAAAACGGCAGTGACTACCTGGCAAAATAAAATAGCACGATATCTTATCTTAGGTAGGTTAATAATATTGACCGTTAGATAATAAGTTAAATTTAGTCGGCTTACAGAAACCAGATACAATTTCCATATTATGTTGTTAACGAAAGCGGAAACCAAGTGTCTCTGACCACGAAGAATCCACCTTCAGACTTTTACTTAGTGTCACTACCTCCACCGTACAGTAGTACTATTTAAATTATGCGCTTCGGCTATATTCGTCGAGCTTCGGACATCCGAATGTATTTTAAAGATATCTATAAAGAGTTGGCATTACATAATTAATCGTTTCGCTTAAATTTAGACTAGGTCAGCCAATTTAAAAATAATAGTTTAAAGTGAAAAAAGTGTAAAACCGAGCGCATAATTTAAATAGTAGTACTTTCAATTACAAAATAAATCAAAGAAAAAAAGATTCACAAATGATTATCTCATGTGTACCCTCTTAAAACGTATATGGACGTGGATAAATAACTTCCTCTTTTTTGGAACCCGGTTAAAAAGGTGCACTGTATATTGCGCGAGTACACAAAGCTTAGAACTCGGTTAATATGGAGAGGAATGTTCAATTAATATAAATTAAACACATCTGCAGTGCAGGTCGTTGTAGTAATGAATCTAATGAAAGATAAGCTCATCTCCTGGCTGCTGGTGCTATAAAAATACTGATGGTTGTCCTCTGTTAGAAGGCAAACAAGCAGATTTAAGGCTGTGAAAAACAGGCCGCCTATAGGCACCAAGTATGTTAATGGTGTGTTGCCATTTACAAATGTGAGATTGAGAAGTGTAGAATTGCTCCTGTGGTTCCAGCGGTCCATGCTGGAATTGACTTCATGAGGTACTGGTTTTGATGCCCGGGTTGGGTAACAAAATGAAAATATGTTAAATTTTCTAATAACAAGAATACACAACACAACTAGCAATCAGTTCAGTATCTTCGGCTAGTCCTGGGTGCCCTGGTTACACCAATTAGTATCTCTACGGGTAATACAGTCCTAAAGATACTTGTGTTTCACGGGCTTTGCCCTTTGAAAACAGATAAATGAAGTAAATAGTAAATACTGTTATATTGAGAACTAACGACAAAAATCATGGACTATGCACTAATTGGATAATCCGATAATCTAAATAACGTAACTAAATAACTGGCGGTGGGGTCGTCACTTTCCTGTGGTACAATCTATATAGAGATATTTTGAATCAACGAGTTATCCACAGTGAATTGTTGTTAATAGGCACAAATTAGATCGGCAGCTGGTGTTGAGGCGACATGTCTGTTGCCAGCGTATCTACACATAACCTATAAGTATTTATATGTGGTATTTCAAATCCTAATAGGTGTTCCACACGGATGAAAACATTTTCTGAAAATTGATTTGCATCTGTGTGGAACGTAGATTTAATCCGAATTTTGACTTTTTTAAAGTTTCCACCGAGGTCACCTTGTAGAAGGCGTGATTGGGGCCTAATTACAACCGTCTGGATAACGCCTAAATAAATTGCCAAGGAATCAGACACTATCAGTATCTTCACGCACATATCCCAATAGGGCTAGGTAAAGGCACAACCAGGGCACCTATAACCATCCGAACACAATAAGTCCCACAACGTGATAGGTACCTATCGCCAACCTGTCGTATATCCATTTTTTTAAAAAATGTTATTTTTTATTAGAAAATTGAAAATACACATTATTTACATTTAACGGTTCAACATGTCCTATACTCGTATATTTCTTTATATTCTCCTCTTAATTCCCTGTTATTTTTTACATGTAAATACTCGTGTAGATGGCATGGAAATGACGAGTAATTCATCGTAAATAGGCACAAATTAGCGCCGCCATTACAGTAAATACCGGTATTGTCGCCGGCTATTGTGGGACAGATCGTTTATTGGAAATGTAGACTGGCATTTTTAAAGGATGTAATGCTATACCCATCATCATCATTATCTCCTATTGTCTACTGTTAAATATTGGCTTTCCCAAGGGGAAGTTATTTTCTTTTATACTTGGGTTTGTATAAAAAAACTGTACTATTTCTTTTTTTTTTTTTTTTGTACTATTTCTGAAACCACGCCCTTTTTACGATAAAATATTTTTTGTTAATGGATCATTTTTTTATGAACTTATAATATAAAGGCGTCTATTTTATTTTTTTTAAAGAAAGAAACACTTGTACTGTCTATTTGTGTACGTCTATTTTAGTCTTTACCGATCACTCAATTGGCTTCTTATTTATTCTTTAACTAGCTGTCTCGGCGAACTTCGTTCCACCCGTTAAGTTTGCAAAGGTAAAAAAAATAAATGTTACTTTTCCTAGTTTCCTCGCAGGTTTTTTCTTTTCCTTATCTTCTAAACCTTCCCTGGACTTGAGCAAATAATTTAAAACCAAAATTAGCCAAATCAGTTCAGCCGTTCTCGAGTTTTAGCGAGACTAACGACCGACAACTGATTTTTATATAGAAGTTTCCTTATTATGAAATGCAAGATAGTTATATTCAAAATGACACCTTCCCGCCTTCCGACAGTCAGTACCTTTGTCGTTCATGAGTCATAAATGAACCCTGTTTGTACTGACATCATAAATGCATGTAGTTCATCAATTTGTTTCGGTGTTTCGGTGTATCGAAAGTAAGTCAGTTAATCGACTGCCAAACCTACTTTACCGGTACAAGACAGTGACCACCACCACGATTGTTGGATTAGCTTCAATATCGCAAGTATTTATATTTCTAATACTTATGGGATGATCGAATACATGAAAGTGTATTTCTTCAAACAAAATTATTCATATTGACCTTAACAGTATTTTATTCAACTTGTTTTTTCAATTCTATAAAATGTTGGTTCGAAAAAGTAATGTCCCAAAAAATACTGGATTTGAAGTCGAGCGCAAAAGGTCGGAAGTCCCGTCGCTACTTGGTCATACATATTGATGCAATGGTGACTAAGCTTCCTGACAGGCCAGTTGTGAGTGTCACTCCACAGTATGTGGTGTAGATATGTTCGGAGAATCATCCTCTCAGGAAGTTTTTCGTTCGGGTTGACAATTGCCCGAAGGCGTACCAGGCATACATAGTTCTTGAGTTATGTGTTGTAACAATTTCTTTTTCCATGTACGTTCGATACATAAGTTATAGCCAAATATCGGGAAGAATCACGAACATTTCTGATATAAAAGTCTTGTAATATTTTAAAAATATGTTTTTATTTGCATTAACTTTCATCACATATTACAAATATTCTGGTTCAATATTAATATGCAATATTGCATGGACATGTTAATATAGATTTAAGTATAAAGTTAGTCGATAGTTAAACCCAAAAATACATACATCTATGTTCATGACACAAATGCTTGTCGGGAATCGAATCCGAGCCTCGCAGTCAGTTTAAAATATGTGCACAAACCACTAGAACAACAAAATTGAATAAGTCATTAACTAAGAATACCGATAAAGTCATGTATTATTAGAAACAGAATATCTATAAAATTAAATTGAGTGATGTTCTTAATGACCTAGTTCTCTAATATTTTACGTGAATCTAGTGTTACCATTAAAGTTGGTATAAATGATGCTCTCAAATTCAAATATTCAGTATTGTCATACGCAATGGACTATTATATTCCGTTCGTCAGATAATTGTAATTATGGAATGATTCTCAAATTGCGGCAGTCGCGGTTGTCGGCCATTTGTAAATTGTCAGCGAGTGTGTCTGTGGTCAGCAGTTTAAGCGTTATATTACTGTCAGTACAGACAACGAAATAGATTACCTTCACATTTTCAATCGTTGGCCCTTTGTGAAACTCTCGTATATTTAGGTATACTATTTTAATCAATATTTATTTATATCACGATTTATATGTTTTTATACAATACTCTGATTACATTCTCTACATCAATACGCTATAAATATAAAAAAAATTGTGGAAAATTATACAAATTAATCTAACTCCAAAGCAGAACTACATTAAAAGGTGCTAGTCAATGTTATAATATTGCATAGAAATGTTAAAATAGATTTAATTGTAAAGTTACTTAACGCCCAGACCCAGAAATTCAGACATCCATATTCATTACACAAATGTCTGTTGAGAATAGAATCCGAGCCTCGCAGTCTGTCTAGAATTTGTACGCTAACCAATAGACCAACAAAATTGAATGAGTCATTAACTAAAAATAACGATAAAGCCATATACTATTAGAATCAGAATATCTATAATAATTAAATTGAGAAATGTTCCTAATCACCCAGGTCGCTTATATTCTACGTGAATCTAATAGTGTTACCATTACGTTGGTATAAATGATGCTCTCAAATTCAAATATTCAGTATTGTCATACGCAATGGACCATTATATTCCATTCGTCAGATAATTGTATTTATGGAATGATTCTCTAATTGCGACAGTCGCAGTTGTCGGCCATTTGTATATTTCTAGCAAGTGTGTCTGTGGTCAGCAGTTTAAGCGTTACTCCAAATTATGTCGGAAATATTGTGCCTTCATCATATTAACAGTACAGACAATAAAACCTTTTTAGTTTCTTTTTAGTGCTGTTGGTTTTTTTAATGTTTCATCTTTTTCCGGCCAATACAAATTTTATAATATTTTAATTAGCGCGACTGGGGTTTATACTAGCCGTATTTAAACATTTTTTGTTTAACAATGTACCGTTAACATTTAAGGTAGGTACTTATAGAATATTTGTTTGTCTCTTGTAAAAAAATGTAACTAGACGAATACACGGTACATTTTCATAAGGAGCAATGCGCATTTAAAAAGCATCTTCACGCCCGTACCCCCCAAGGGTAGACACAGGCACAAATAGGACACCCACTACTAGCCGAAGACACTAAGTCCCATAATGTGATAGATGGCCAGCCTATCGCCAATCGGGCACATATCCAATCCCGGGCAACGTTATTATTATTCGAAAATTAGAAATATACATTTTTCTAATTGTTTAGTTGCCCGACTAGGGGATAGAACCTGGGACCTTGAGAAGTCACGTCCGACGCCGGACCGTTAGACGACAAAGGCGACCTAGCATTTAGGAGATAAAAAACACAAAAAAGTAATTTGCTGGTCCCACAAATCGCCATTCCTATATAGAAAGCATTTTAAATGCCTATATGTATGTTATAGCGAACCAGCAGATACTCACGTGGCGTTCTTCTGTTTGTTGTGAAGCTAATCTGAGGCTGACGTGTTAAGCATCTGTTAAGTTTACCAGCTACCCTACTATCTAAACCGGAGCTCAACAATGAGAGTTAAAGAACACTTGTACTTTTCCACAATGTACATTGTACGAACTTGGTCGGCCGGTTCAGCATAGTAGGGAAACGGAGAGTTCATTTTAATACCATTGAGATCTGAACTGAGATCGACGAGTCCTTTTGAGTATTCAGTCCCTGTGGACATTTTGTTACAATTTAAAAGGGGATCGCTTTCCACAAAGCCTATTGTTCAGAACGGAACCGTTTACTTACAGCTTTGTATCTTTAGATAATGACAAATTGTACAATAAATTACTTTTCTGATGGAAAAACTGAAATTGATGGTTTTCGATTAGATATAAGGCTTGCTTTCCTCATTCTTTGGCGTGCTTGTATAAGAATACATAGAGTTACATATTGTACTGTATTATATATCTTGTAGGGGTGTGAAAATCACATTGTAAACCTGGTAATATCTAAAACATCTTTACGCTCGTATCCACGAAGAGGTAGGCAGAGGTACAACCAGGTCATCTACCTAGCCGATGACATTAAATCCCATAATGTGACAGGTGACCCATTGCCAACCAGGCATATATCTGGTCCCTAGCAACGTTATTTTTTAATTAGAAAATTGAAGAAAATTTAAAAACCGTATTTTCTTTTTATTGCCAGATCCGGGGATCAAACTCAAGACCAGGACCAGGTAAGCTTTAAATCAAACACCGGAACTCACAGAGATGACCATTTAAGTATTTTCTATTCGTAAGTTATACTAATAGTAACTTCCACTTCAGACTAGACAGACTGTGGGACTGTCTTACCTATTTCTGTCATAGTTATTGTATTTTGATTTAGAGGATAGGCAAAATCACTTAATGCAAGATGCTCGTGATTTTTTGGAATGACTAATGAGTTGCCAACCTCGCGGTTTTTACAACTTCACCGGGCTATGGGCGGCGTGTATTTTGTGCCGTCGGGAAATCGCTCATAAAAGCGCTTATTGCGGACGTCAGTGCAGGAGTAAGTCAAGCTTTAAGTAGTTGAATAGGTATTCTGAAACCATGTTTATAAGGGCACATCTTTAACGAGTCGTAGTTGGACAAAAGAGCTTCTAAGTATGTTAATACTAGATTTCGCACGCCGTTCCGTTAAAACCCAGTGACGTTGTAAAAACAACGGTTAGCATAATTATAGCAATTCAAAAAAAATCTATGAAGTTATTTCTTATCTTGTTTGTTTTGATGAAATATAACTTAGACTTCAAGATATGTTATCCATCGTGAAAAGCACATCAAAATTAGTCCGATAATTTTCCCTTAAAGCAGGAAAACATATGTATTGATGTTACATGTGTTCATGTATGGAACGTCAGTAGGTGTTGACAAGGTGTCGAACACTCTTTTTTGTTGTCGGACTCGAAGCTTTAGCATTAATATTCAAAGCCAGACGGTCGTTCGTGACCATACTGCAACAACCTGGCGCGTGTTTATTGTTTATGAAAATTGTCGTGATTATAATATCCATGTCGTTTAAATGCAACTATCAGTTTGCAGCGGTTTTACCCGCCCCTCTTTTGTAAAATCTTAGCGTGATGATATATAGCAGAGTTAAGTTGTTAAAATAGGTTTAGCAGTTTTGTTTCTGACTTTTGAAGGCAAACAAGCAAACATATTTCCTGATGGTAGCAAATTCACGCCACCTAAAGACACCAAATGTGGTAATGATAGTCTACCACCTTAAAGCTGGTCTGAAACGTCAACAGGTTGCACTGATGTTGTAGCGACAGGAGCAAGCGAAGCAGTGGTACCAATCCGGACAAGTCGCTGTAAAACTCGACCACTTCGTCAGACGTCTCGGTGTTAGTGACAGCTCGTAAAAGGCGAGCATATCGCCTTTTACGAGCTGCCTGGCAGGAAGGCAGATGGTTTATTATGCAAAGGAGGCTGAACCAACACGGAGAGCAAGTTCCAGACATTGGTGGTATTTTTGTAGTGGCACCCACGAAACTAATTTTAAATTATCGCTATCTTCTTTCAACGAAAATAAATAGAAAGGGACAAAACACTATATGTTCTGTCAGCTAAGTTTGAACTCGATATTTCTATGGACGTTAAGTCTATTACTCGGAAAACGTTTATTAAAATCGTCGCAATTTGACATGTCCAGACTAATCTGACATGTTTAAAACGTTCCAACTTTTTGTTTGTGTTTCATTTGAAAAAGATAACATGCATGTAAAATACTTTTAACTTGTAAACAACAGGAATCACCGCCATTGACACTGAACAAACGTAAAAGTAGGTACATAAGAAATAGGAACAAAAAACCTTATATGTACAAACAACAACGATGTACCTAAAAACTAATAATGAAAACAAGTCATTTATTGAATAATAAGTATCGCCTCTGTGGTCTAGCGGTCCGGGTGTTGGACTTGACTGCATGGGGTCCTGGGTTCGAATCCTGGGTCGGCCAACATAAAGAAAATTTGATTTTTCCATTTTTCTAATTTAAAAAAAAATGTTGGTCGGGATTGGAAATGTGCCCGGTTGGCGATAGGCTTGCCACCTATCACATTGTGGGACTTAGTGTCTTCAGCTAGTCGTGGGTGCATTGGTTGTACCTCTGCCTATCTCTTCGGGGATATGGGTGTGAAGATACTTTAAATTTTAACAAAAATATATTTTTGCGAGAAGCTTCTAAATGTAAATGTTATCCAAAGTAGTCGACTTTAAAATTATTATCAAGACGTATCACGTAAGGCTAAACACGACATGATGATGTTGGGAATTTTAGACCTTCTTATAGCCACCATCCGGTTCCTCCATCAGATCAGCTCCAAGTCATAATATCTTCTACACGCCCATGACGCCGAAATGGTAGGCAGAGGCACAACAAGGGCACTCACGACTAGCTGAAGACACTAAGTCCCACAGTGTGATAGATCGCAAGTCTATCGCCATGTCATAGTAATTTTACAATAACATCAGTTTTACGCATGTATGCAAAATTTTTGCTCAATCGGTAACTGGGAATGAACCAAATTCCGCTTCCAAGATTCCACCCAGATAAACATACATACATACATACGTTGCGGGTAAAATAAAAGGTTGTGAAATACGGAAATTAGCTGCAAAACTCATACAGTTGTGTAATTAAAATGGCCAATTGCAAGTCGGAACATATATTTTCCCCGTGTTGGACATCTGAGTAGAATGGACCATCTGCCTCTGCCAGGCAGAACATAAGGGGCGATCACTGGTTAAAATATAGGACATCACTGAGAAGACCACTGGTGTGTTATGTAACAACTGGCCTGGGTGGGAATCCATCTTTCCTGTTACTGTCGCCATAATGACTCTGTCATTTTCCGGTTCGGAGAAAAAGGTAGCCTGTAAAATTGTACCTTAATTAAGCACCTTAATCTATCTATTGTATCTAAAAAGTAAATTCACGTCATATCACCGAAGTGAGGCAGAGGCACAACTAGCCGAAGACACCAAGTCCCACAATGTGATAGGTGCCAAACCAATCGCCATACGTGCACATATCCAATCCCGGGCAACATTTTTTTTTATTAGAAAATTGGAAAACCTACATTTTCTTTTTGTCGCCCGACCCGGAAATCGAACCCGGGACCTCTTGAAGTCAACCTATAGGCCACTGTTGTCCCTTACAATCAGGAGGCTCTTGTGCTTGTTCGCTGCTCTATTACAATAAAAAAACATGTAAAAAGATGTGAAGCATCAAAATTATGTTGCATGAATAGGCACGATTTAGGTACCTATTTCATAGACAAATTTTGACCTAAAACTGTCATAATTGTGAAACTTCTTTCCTCCTCTTTTGTTATTAATCTAAGCCAAGTTTAATCAAAACGAATCCAGCAGCAGCATATATCTTCGATTGGAGAAACACTTGCGGCCAATGTTAATAATGTATCTCAATCTAATGGATTTTAAGCAATCTAGATAGCTGCGTATCCGGCGGCCTATCCCATACCTAATTGCCATATTTATCCTGTCCACAGATATGTTATTGGCAAGCGATAACATAAAAATGGATCAAAATATCAATCTTGGACAGCAATTTTTGGATTAGGATTGATTATTGACATTGGCCGTTAATGGATTACGCGAATATAGTCACGGGTCTAGGTTTGTTATGATATAACTTATCGCTGCACGTCACAAATATATTTCAACTTACCCTCTCCATTGTTTCTGGAAACTCCTTTTTAACAAAGGGAATAGTCGGGGCGCGGAAAGGAAATTATATTCCTCACTTTTATGAAGGGACTGTCAGGGATTGTCAAAAGTTTTCATTTACATTTTTTTCCAATTTGTCAGTGCATTTGTTTTAATTAACAAACGTACAGACTTTCAGTATTTGTAATGGGGCTTCTAGACGCTTGTAAACACTAGTTGTAAACACTGGTTTGCATCTCGGAATTTTTCGAAAATAGAATTGTCAAGTCGCCATGCGGTAATGAAATGATTGAAGTCGGTTTTTTGTGGCTTTCCTGCGTTTAAATTATGATTAAGCTGCAATACAAACATAAATAGGTATTATCACATTTATAGTACTGGTAAGGATTTTTTTATGATGTTGGAAGGTAAACAAGCAGACGGATTTCCTGATAGTAAGAAATTTTCGCCGCCTAGAGACACCAAAAGGTGGTAATGTTGCGTTGCCAGCCTCAGGCCGGGATGTTAGACCTCGAGAAAAGTAAGTTTAACGGCTACCTTACCCTCCAAACCGGAACACATCATGACGTTATGGCGGCAGCAATAGGTAAGGCGGTGGTACCAATCCGGGTGAGTCGCAGCAAAACTCTACCACCTAGTCAGATGTCACGGTGCTAGTGACGGTAAGCCTATGCTGGCCTTTTACGAGTTGCCTGGCAGGAAGGCAGATGGTCTATTCTGCAAAGGAGCCCGGACCAACACGGGGTACGGTAGGATGTACAGAAACAATTCTTTTCCACTTTGAAACTTATTTAAAATCTAAGATAATCTCTACTTTCCGTATCTAACTTGTTTAACTGTCCTAACGTAAACGTTTTTCCACTGAATAAAGTTTAAATTCTAAAGCAAAGACGGCTGAACTGGCTCAAGTTTATGAAAGATTTAACCGAAACTACATACTGCACCGCCGTAACTGCGAACTCCATATATTTTGCAAACGAATAATGGTCTTGGCGGGAACTAACTAAACGGTGGATGAGATCTGTGAAACTTACTAATGTAAGGATGTGAATATCCTATCTCCCACCAGTGGTATAATCTGGTCATTTGAATAAATGGTTATCTACAGCTAATACCAGAGTTTCATTGAATCAGTGCTCGCCATTGCCCTTTTTTGAACTGGAGCTTAGTAGTAGGGGAGCCCGCGATGCGAAATGTGTAGTAACTCCAGCGTTATTGGGACCCATTGCACTTTGTCGATTAAATATTGGAGAGTAAAAAAGATCATGTAAGGTTTTTCTTTTTAGCGGTGCGTTAAGTGTCTAGAAGCGAAAATAGCAATTTCAGTCACTTGATCATAGCCGAACTCATCAGATATTAATAATATATATGCCTAATGAGTCTCCGATGACAGAGATATGTCAATCAGACAGATTGCTGTAATAGAAAATTAACACATATGACTTGGTTTTTGAAAGTTTCTGAACCTCCTACTCCCGTACGTCTTGTTCAAATCATCAGAAAATGCAAACATGGACTTATTGGCATACAATAAGCCCGCCGTACTTTAATCTGACATGCTCGAGTATATTTTCAAGCCAAAATAAATTGGACAGGCAACCCTACATGCGCGTCTCTAGGTAGAGATTTGATACATAATGGAGGTGTTCAACAATGGTACAGAGTATCTCCCATATCTTAATCTGACGCGCCTGAGTTAGTCCAAAAATCCCCTCTTGGGCTCCCCTACTATAGGTAACAAAACATGAGTAACACCTGTGTTGTCTATAGCTGACGGTTGTCGCTTACCATCAAGAGATGGTACGAGTAAGTTGTTGTTGGTATTTTATAACATAAAACTTGGTGGCAGAGTCTTGCAATGATTGGTACTTGATCAATTATTTTAATTTTACTAATTGAAGGATAGGGGTCCAGCATAAAACCTAAGTTAAAGACCGGGATCCTTAAAAACCGAGACAGTAGTCATTTTGTGAAAGCTAAAAGATTCTTAGTTTATGCTTCTAATACAGATGGGAGTAATGAAGCTACTACGAAATTTGGATCATTACTTTTGACAGATATCAAGTTTAAAAGATTTATAAAATAACATGCAAATCCAATTTATATACGAAGTGTAAATTTATATCTTCTCTTATATTACAAATGCGATACGAAGTTTGTTAGTTTAATTGACTTATAGTGTCGATATAAAAAATTTTTATCCTTAATGTTTGTGTTTGCAGGTAGGAGTTTAATAAGTGACGTAAAGGTTATTTTTTATCCCGATATCTGAACGGGTGGCCGCAAGGAACATTGCTTCATATATTTTTTGGAAAAAATATAATTAAAACACCAAATTGATTGCTTGATTGAAGTTTGGAAAATCATTACTGATTTCTACCAAAAAAACTGTCATTGGATTTACTATTTAAGATGTTTTCTCAGCAACAGACGTTTTCTTCCGTTCCATGCGCCCCGGAATCCATTTTTTAATCAGTTGCTCCTTGATACCTGCTAAATGCCATATATTATGTTTCCTAATTGGAAGCATACGCTTAAAACTCTCCTTTGAAATAACGACTAATGTCTGGCCGCACAACAGACTCGTTGGATCCCGCGCCATTTTATGTCTTCTTTTCTGACACACATTATAAAGAGGAAAGATTGGTTTGTTTGCATTGAGTAGCTTCGAAACTACTGGAGTTATTTGAAAAAGTTCTTTCATCATTTGAACTTTTACATTATATCTGATGCCATATTTAATACTGGAAAAAATAATTGTCCGCTTGCGAAGTTGGACGAGCTGCCAGTACTAAATCCATAAGCACTTTGAAGCTATTGAATTATACTAGTGTACTATGATATAAAATTGTGAGTACAAAAAGCGAACTTAATGCTAAATGCATTCTCTCCTAGTCCACCCTTAGGCTAACAGATATCAAAAATGTAGGTACCAACATCATATAAATAAAAATAATCAGTAATATATAACTACAAAGCATACTATATAAATCATGAATAGATAATTAGAGATACAATGCATATTACAAATATAATATAAATAAAATAAACAGCAAACAAGACAAAATTTCTAACGTTACATAAATAAATATCAAAATAAATAAATAATAAGGTCTGGCAAGCATGCAATAGTAAAGCACTAAACGTAATTTTCAAATAGATATTCATTCGTTTTCTTTTTAAATAGAATCTTATTACTCACCTGCCTAATCGATACAGGAAGCTAATACGTTTATTTATAGATATATTACATATATCTTTATATTTATTTATAGAGATATAGAGATGTAGAGGTAAAAACCATAAGATTTATATGCAAATATGACCACCATCAACCAGCCGCGTTAATTTGATAATAGTATTATACATCCTCATATTCGCCACGGAATTTACCAGATCAATATTTTAATTAAGGGCCCCGTCTCGACGTGTGTAATTTGGGGCTCCCTAACCCCCGTCAATAAATAGACCCTTGTAAGAGTTCACCATAAGTGCCCCCCTCCCCTTGAGATCTACGGGGCGTCCCTTTTGATTAGAAGGGTGCCTTGAACAATTGAGATCAGTCACTACTGTTGGTATTCCGTGTTTAAGAGTATGCTTTTTCACCTAAACTGTTTTTGAGTATTGATTTACTTTCAGGGTATTTCCAAAGTTTCTGAATCCTTTTAATTGAAGTTGAGATTTTTACACAAAATTGTGAGTTAATGACAGATTAAATGTTAAATAACATCTCCGAGTGCGGCTGTAATTAACCTAAAATTAAAAAGACGATTTATAAAGTGGCAATATTGATTAAAATGATAGCACTATAATTTTTAGGTACATATATATATTTCTTAAAGTTTTATATCTTGCATGTTAACGTACATATGAATTATTAATTCTTTTATGTTTAATTTTGTAGGCAACTGTCACTTATTTATATAACGAGAAGAAACTTAATTTATCGTTCATGTTAGGTTTTCGTGTCACAAGCTGATAGTTAAATCACGTCTGTTGTAAATACCAAAATTCATAATGTGGTCACTGTGGTAAAATATTATTGTAATTGTAAGATCTACATACATTTCACGTACTTATTATTTGCTGTAATAAATTATTTATGTATCACTGTTTAATTATTAGGTCGGGGGTTTGCAAACTTCTAGTGGAACAACCTCAATATATATTTTAAATCAAACGCGTGCAATAAAAACACTGACATTTAGATCAGTACAATAATTTTGGTAGAAATGTATCTTATTTATAAAAATTAATCCCCATTTCGGGTGTCATCGCATAATGCCTTTTGCTAACTCTTTTTTGTTTCGTTGGTTATTGACAGGAGAAGATGTTCACGAATTCAAAAACCATGGGAATGTGAAGGAAATCGCGAAAAGCAATACTTTATTTCTTTTTTATACAAATTGTTAGTAGTGTTAAGGTCATGCGATACCAAGTTACCAAGTTGTTCGCCAGGTAGTTCAGGTATTATATTTATAACTTTAACTTTTAATGTGAAGGATGAACCTGTTCACTGTTTTAGCAAGTTTCGTTGCTGTTTTAAGAATAGCTGATCTAAAATTATATGCCATCTTGTAACCTACATAATCCTATTAATATTATAAATGCGAAAGTTTGTAAGTATGGATGTATGGATGTTTGTTACTCTTTCACGCTCGAATGGCTGAACGGATTAGTCTGAAATTTGGAAGACAGATAGATTGTGATCTGGATTAACATATAGGCTATTTTAAATCCCGATCGCACACCGGGTTTCTGTGAAAACGCGGGCGAAGCCGCAGGTAGCAGCTAGTGTAGTCAAATTTCACAAACACACATTCGTACTTCACATCAAACGAGCACATTTCAAATAAATTAAAACTTTTCCGTAAGTTTGCCCAACCGCGAAACACTCTATTTTCGCTCCGACTGTGCTTAGGTTTTTGTTATTCAAATTTTTCTATAAACTTGAATCGTTCCTGAAACTTCAGCGTTCAGAAGTTGAGGAATACTTTCAGAGATGTCTATAAGGTCATAGTCTAGCACTCGGTTTGTAATGTACCAAAAATATTGAAAAATGTATTGTTAAAAGTAATAACATCCCCAGTCGGTTAACTCAAAATGAGTTTCTAATTAATGTTTTAATTAACAATTTGCCCGGGATAGAATAAGTGACCGGTTGTCAACAGGTTTCTATCATAGGCCGCCTATCATATTGTGAGGCTAAGCACCTTGCTCCAATCATGAGTAGACACTCATGATTGGTTATATCTCTGCTAATTTCTTGAGGGATTATGATTGATTCTGTGTACGAAACATATTACTCACGTTTAATTTCCAAAGTCCGGTCAATTTGTAAAAAAACGAGGTTAGCAACACTTAAGCAATTCAATAAAAGTTTATTATTAAAAAAAATAGAAGAAAAAACAACGAGGTTAGCAACATATTAGCCATTCAAAAAGAGGTTATTATTAAAAAAAACATAAGAAAACTGGTAAACGCTGGCACGTTCCGGTTTGAAATCAATACTAACTTATGAAGGTAGCAAAACTTATAAAATAACTAACATTCTTATCCTTAAATGTATTACAATTTAAATTCAGTCACTAGAGTGCGGTGGAGATAATATATCTTATTTGTGACATTCGTTTGTTTAAAATATTTTGCCATTCTATCCTTTTAACATAGAAATACCCCAAAGCATTGAAAGTTGGTACGAGTTTCGGCGAGAATTTGAAGCCATTTATTGTACATTAAGTAAATAGAATTTTTGTAATATTGTTTATTTTATACTAATTATTAAGAAAGCTTAGTTACACTAAACCTCTGCTTCCTTCGCCAATTACAGTCATATAATTTTATCGCCTCTGTGGTCTTGCGGTTCAGGTGTTGGACTTGACAGCATGAGGTCCCGGGTTCGAATCCCTTGTCGGGCAACAAAAAGAAAATTAGATTTTTCCAGTTTTCTAATAAAAAAAAATGTTGCTTGGGATTAGATATGTGCCCGGTTGGCGACAGGCCTGCCCCTATCACATTGTGGGACTTAGTGTCTTTTTTTATTATATTAAAAGGCAAACAAGCAGACGGATTTCCTGATGTTAAGAAATTTACGCCGCATGCCTCTAGGCGGTAGAGTTTCGCAGCGACTCGTCCGGATTGGTACCACCGCCTTACCTATTCCTGCCATCATAACGTCAGTGCTTGCCGTTGAATTGTTCCGGTTCGGAGGGTAAGGTAGCCTTTAAACCTACCTTTGCTGGAAGTCTAACATCCCGGCTTCAGGTTGGCAATGCAACATTACCTCCTTTGGTGTCTTTAGCTGGCGTGAACTTCTTACCATCAGGAAATCTGCTTACTTGTTTGCCTTCCAATCTCATTAAAAAATATATAAGTCGCTTCTAAACAACAAAGATGGTAGTGGTGTACTACTATGCTAACCTAAACCACGACTTGAAACCTCGCCTAATTTTTCTAGCTAACCTGCTCTTATTGGAAAACGACGCTGGAACCTAGGTGGTAGAGTTTAGCAGCGACTCGCCCGGATTGGTACCACCGCCTTACCTATTCCTGCCGCCATAATGTCATGACGTATTCCGGTTCGGAGGGTAAGGTAGCCGGTTAACTTACTTTTGCTCGAGGCCTAACATCCCGACCTCAGGTTGGCAACGCACCATTACCAACTTTGGTGTCTCTAGGCGGCGTGAATTTCTTAACATTAGGAAATCCTTCTGCTTGTTTGCCTTCCAATATCATAAAAAAACCTATAGTGATAGGAGTTGTAGCTCCACAGTCTAATATTGATAATACCATTTATATTTTCTGAACTAATTACATTTACAAAAATGTACAACTACATTTTTGATTTACATTCCTTCGTCTCTAGTAAAATATTTCATTCGTTGTATTTTATTATTCGTAGCTCATATTTAGACACAATTTGTGAATTTGTGATTATTTCAAAAGTTTATCTTTAATAAATAAACTCTTATGACAGACGGACGGGTAGACAACCATGACAACCAAAATTAAATTATCTTCACGCCCATATCACCCAAGTGGTAGGCAGAGGCACAACCAGGGCACCCATGACTAACCGACGTGAATTTCTTACAATCAGGTAATCCGTTTGCTTGTTTGCCTTCCACTATCATAAAAAAATTAAGATGCGAAATCAAAGGCTAACCTTTTCTTAAAATCAATCCCCAAAAAAAGTTACATTTCTTACACAAACTTTTGTACCCTTATATAGTTAATATTAGGGGTTAAAAATTTTGAATGAAAATAGAAACTATTTTATGTTGACGAAGTCGCGGGCTAACAGTTAGTTGTACATGATATGTGCATGCTACATTATGCAAATAACCATAAAACCGTAAGTTAATATGGCGGTTCATCTTCCCGAATCATAGTAATAAATTAAACTAACACTATTCAAAAACATAAACTTTTACTACCGCTTAACTAACCGAGAGGTTATCTTAATTACTATAATAGATGAGAAAGGGCTAGAAACGTCGTTACGGGGCCAATAAATCAGATTATTGCTTAATGCTCTCACCCGCTCTCGACTTTGCTTGTTTTGTAGTATTTTGTTTATCCTAAGCGTTTTTTTTGAAGTGATAACTTCATTAAATTTTTTTTAATGTATACTTAATTTGAATAAAAACACATACATTCATTCATTAGCAGCGTTGCGCACTTTTTTTGGAATGATTAAAAACTTCAAACTCGCGTCAGGACACGTGACCTGAAATTTCGTAAGACGAAAATTCGTAAGATCGCGCAGGGCGCTTGCGCGAATGTTCATGTTATCATGTTTGTGTACGATAGCGCAATAAATGAATATTGTATTCTACCACATAAATGGTAGTAATTCCATACTGATAAAGCAATTCGTGCAAAACTATTTCGTAACCATTCCAAAATATCGAAATACCACAACGTTAATATTTAAGTTTTCACCTCTGCCGGCACTTCCGGAGTGTAACCGGTTTTTTTTGCATTAAATCTACGGTATCCACACACATACATACATAACTTCACGCCAAGTCTAAAGACTAGTAAAGTTGCATTATCGTTAAATTAAGTTGTATAAAAAAGGTTATGAAATTTTAGCGATTAATACACGACTCTTTTTTTTTAAATTTATTTTCTTCTAAATATTCTTACATCTATGTTACACAGGTTTCGCCGAACTGTGAAGCACGATGTATCTTCTGATAGTACGAGACAACCGCGGCCTGCAAATAGTCATCATAGATGTTACAGGTGCGTCGCTATCCTGATGCCGGGATATTAGGCCAATTCGCAAGTAGACTTTCCTACTCTATGAAACGGAACATGACAGTCATTATGCAGGAATAGGTAAGGCGGTAGATCTTTACCAAAGTAAGTTGCTGCATAGCACTGTGCAACCAGTGGTCTTGTTGGTATCCTCACGCCCATATCCCCGAGGGGGTAGGCAGAGGTACAACCAAGGCACCCACGACTAGCTGAAGATACTAAGTCCCACAATGTGATAGGTGGCAAGCCTATCGCTAACCGGGCAACCGGGTCTTGTTGGTAATGACCTATATTTAATCTGTGCTCCCTTCTTAAGAGCTGCCGGGCAGAGAGTCAGATAGTCTATTCTACTCAGCAGACCCGGACCAACATGGAGTACTTGAAAGCTTGATATTAATAGCTCTTCATATCAATATCGTCGGAAAAATTTACCGTCTCAGAAATGTGTGTAATATTTCAACTTAAACAGGAAATGGGTCAAATTTACCTGGAAAGACTTAATTACAGACAGATAATGGGACAGATGACACCGAAAGAGTAAAAAATATTATTGTCCTGGGAATTGGTTTTTCACGAGCTGATGAGTAAACGAGTTTTTATGTAGCTATGTCATTAGATACTATCTCGCGCTTTGCATTTTGAAGTTTTTGTTTTGTCATGAGAAGCATGAAGTATCAGGAAAAAATCTTTATCCATTTTCTTACAGCCATTGTTAACAACCTATCTATAGACAGAGGTTTACCTTTCTTCCTTCTAGGGTTTTGTTGCTAAAACGTTTTTGTAAATTATTGAAAAATAACAGCGGTTTCCTGGCAACTGATCTAAAATAACACGATCTCTAATCTTAGATAAGTTATTAATATTGGCCGTGAAACAGCCAAATGATATTATTATTATTGACCAATGTCAAGATAACAGATCATCTGTTACCTAACATTGGTTGATAATATCTGCCCCTGTAATCGTTGAGACTTGTATCCCGAACAAACAACTTCCGTGAAGCTAGCCTCAACGGCTACAACTAGCCTTAAGCAACTAATTAGGAACTATATTTTAGAAGGTTTTTAAACGTTTTTGTAATCAAATATAACTAAACCTCGGCAGTTCCGAGAAGAAACGACAAAACAAAAACTACTCGTCAACTCAGATATCTTTAATTAGTTAAAGTTTATTACTATTATTACCATATAAGTTTATTTACTATATATGCTTTTCTGCAAGAAAATTCTTTAATACACTATATAATGTTTTCTCTAATAGCAAGTCTAATTGTCAAATTTGATTAACATTAATTAACTTTTGCTGTAATAGCGTATTGTTAAGAAAAATATAAGCCACAGCTTTTCTGCTAGGGATGAGCGTCGGTTATTTTGTTACTATCACCGTACTTGCTTGCTTGCTCGAGGGGTATATGCGCATACATAACTCCATCGTTTGCGCTTATCAAGGCTCGGGTTCGATTCCTAGTAGGGCCACATTTGTGGGATGAACATTTAGATATCTGCATTTTTGGGTCTCGGTATTTATTAAATTTATTCAGAAAATACCTTCACGCTCATATCCCCGTAGAGGTAGGCAGAGGCACAACCAGGGAACCCACGACTAGCCGAAGACACTAAGTCCCACAATGTGATAGGTGGCAAGCCTATCGCCAACCAGACACAAATCCAATCCTGAGCAACATTTTTTTTTATTAGAAAATTGGAAAAACCACTTTTTTTGTTGTCCGACCTGGGATTCAAACCCGAGACCTCCTGAAATCAAGTCCAACATCTGGACCACTAGATCACAGAGGCGATAATTATTCTGGTATGTTTATTTGTGTTTACATATATTGATAAAGCTGACAAATACACATGACACAAGCATATAGTTTGCTTACTTCGGGATTAGATCAGTTTAATTAATACAGGGTTACTTTGAAAGGATCGGCCTAATTTTTGCAAAGGTAACTGGTAATGCATTTTAAACATTATTGCCAAATTGTAATATTTACCTTTATAAACGTTTATTGAAAACAGTCCGCAAAATGCTCGTTTGTTGCCAAGCTATGTCATATCTAGTACGAGGCATGACGTCACTAGCCTGCGAATGCGTTGTTTACGTTACAAATTATTATATTTTGCCCTGGATAAAAAATATAAATTGCTTTTTTTAGTTTTTTTATAGAAATTGTTACCGATTGCAAAATGTTTCTTAAAGTTTAGCTGGTACCTTAGATGCAACCCTGTAGGTCCAGGGATGTTTATTTATTTATTTATGAACCGTAACCATGATAATGCGGTAGAGTTTTGCGATAACTGATCTGAACTGGCAGCACCTTCTTTTCTGTCGTAAGATTAGTTTTTTGAAGCTAGTATAGCTGGTAAGCGTTTTTAGGCAAGAGCTTAAACACCTCAACTACAGGTGGCAACTCATTATTATCAATTCTGGTAACGCTCATTCATTATTATCATCAAAAAATCAGTCATTTTGTGTGTCTTTTCATTTCATAAATAGTCTTTTCTGAAAGTCTAAATATGAAAAAAGAAAAGCCTAAAAGCAGATTAAAGTAATAGTAAAAATATGTTGATGTTATAGTTTGTATCAGCGTTATAAAGATTAATACCATGTTTAACCTTGGAGTACATTAGTCTATGTTTAATAACAAGACGAATAGAGTTTCACCAATAACCAGGATCAAAATTGTACATATAGTCCAATGATATCTCTTTCACACGAACATGTAATATTATTTGCGAATAACGACGTATTTTAATATTACATATTCAAGTATGGTAACATAAAAAAATACACGAAAATAAATATCGTGCGCTTTTTGATATTACATACTTCAATCAAGTGCCACTTTATATTTCGGTATAATATTTGATAGTACTAGTATTATAATATTACACTTGAGTGAAGTGCTAGTATAATGTGATGTTGGGCGGATGTGTCAGTTCTGGGCGAACAAATATGTTTAGCTATTACACGACAGTACACCTTTGTGGTCACAGCTTAAACAAACTATGGCATATATTTGCGTTGTTTCAAAACTACAGTAGCTATAAACTAATTTTAGTTAATTTTGGTTTTGAAACTGACCTGTTGTTAATTATGAAGCAACTAGATAAGTTTTTAACTAAAAGTGTATTTTTGTGACAAGTTTTCTTGTCTTGGCTTTTCTCAGCTATCGACCCAGTTTTTCGATCGCAGTTTTGGTCTAACGGTCCGGCGTCGGACTTGACTTCTCGAGGTTGCGATATCGATCCCTGAGTCGGGCAACTAAAAACTAGAAAACAACGTTGCCCGGGATTGGATATGTGCACGATTGGCGATAGGTTTGCCACCTATCACATTGTGGGACTTAGTGTCTTCGGCTAGTCGATGATGCCCTGGTTGTAGCTCTGCCCCCCTCTTTGGAGATCTAGGCGTGATTATACTATATGTATACTTGTTTTTGAATGGCTAATTTGTTGCTTTTATTGTTTCAAAATTTTCACCGGACGTAGTGGGCCGAGCAGACTGATCAGCACCAGACATCATTATTTATTTAGATTAGGAATACTCTACAACGCCAGCAACAAGTCACCTCGTCTTGGTGCTGCGTTCTGGTTATTGGGTGAATCTTGGAGATGTCGCGCGGTGTTCGGAAGAGTTCTTCGTCTTCGAAACTGGAGTTATAGTTTCGTGTACACTCGCTTGTTGTGTCGGGATTGAGAAGGAGGCGTTAGATCGTTATCGGATCGTCGGGATCCGAAAATATGTGAAGGGGAACAGGAGACTTGACAAGTCATATTCAAGACGTAGTCAAATAATCCCAAACACGATAGGACCATGTTGACAATTTTGGATTTCACATGGCCACCTTCCGATTCCAAAATGCCGTAATAGTTTTGCATTGTCATCCGACAATGAATGAAAAACTTCAGCTTAATCGGTATTAGGGAAACCCTAATATTTGATTACAAACTTGGATACATGTCAGGTTATGCTTATGAAAATAGAACACATAATCATTTATTTCAAACATTTTCACGTGGACCCATTTAAAGTTACTTTTACGTTATCAGCTTCTTCGCTGACCTGATGAGTACCAGATAGTACGAAGCGTTCACACGGCGGATCTTGAAACCTGCCAAGTGCCTGGACTTGGCATGGAGAAGTTACTTTCAATAGGACTTCTATAGTTGTTCCTAGCCCTTGGCAGGTTTCTAGATACGCCGTGTGAACTTTTCTTATTATCCAGTACTCATCAGGTCAGCGAAATAGCTGACTACGTTAAAGTAAGTTAGTTTATCGTTTGCCCCGTAAGGGTACAAGAGGCTATCGTAGAAGACGAAACTCACTAGTATTGGTTAAGTTCTACTTAGAGATCGATGATTTATAGATATGCACAGGTCTATTGAGGCGCAACTAACAAACCGTATAAAGTTCCCAAGTCGTTGGTAGGCAGAGTAGAACGAGTATAGGCACTCGATCGCCAAAGGTCACGATTTTTACAGACTTACCTACCTTCCTCTAGATTCATTTCTTTTGTCATAAAATCATGCAGGTTTCGTTTGTGTTTTAGTTTTAGTGAGTGAGTAAAACTTCTAACGTATAAATTTTCTACAAGTACAAATAAATTTTTGTCTAATCCCAATATATCGCTAACATTTTCGTTCTTCATAGGACAGTGTTTACTTCTATGTGAACTATTTTGTTAAGCTATAAACAAAATATTGCTCTAATATTCAACTTGAGTGAAGAGCTAGCGTAATATGATGCTGGGCGGATGTGTCAGGTCGGACTGGAGCATGATAAATATGTTTAGCTGTTACACTGCAGCGTAATGCGCCTTTGTGGTCAAAGCCTGAGCAAGCTATTGCTTATATTTAAGAGCGTTGCTTTAAAATTTAAAACTCAATACTTAGATCAAAATAAAATTATTTTATTTGCGATAGAAAATACGCATACGTTTTGTTATAGCTCGACTAATCAGGAAAGACGGTGCGTAATGAATGGATTGAACTTATCAGGAGCCGAAGACCCCAAATAAATTCAGCTTCACACAACATACTGTCCCAGTATCACTAACAATAGATGCACTATACACTTAGCGTACGTTTCGCTTCGCAACCGAAGCATCATCACACAGTAAAAGTGTGGTTGTTTGTTTTGTTCTTTTTCATGTCTTAATGAGCAAGGTTATTATATAATATGTGTGTGGCGATTGCTAGAAGGTTCGAGTGTTTTTAATTACTTTTTAAGTTCCTTTAGCTAACTTGGTAATAAAGCGAACATGTACATGGCTCTGGAGAGCCATGTGTGGTCTGGAGAGCTAGGTGATGGTGAGGTATAACCGTGGTCTATAGACAACATAGATGTTGTAGGTGGTCTTATGGTCTTATGGCCGTAGTGTTAGGACTATTGTACACATCTGCCGGCTCCCGTACCTTCCGGACCGGAAAATGACACTGTCATTTTGGCACAGGAGTTGGTAAGTCTTTGATTCCCTACTTGGTTATGTTGTTGCACAGTATCTCTACCACGTGTGATCTTTTTGGTAATGTCCCATGTCAAATTTGCTTCCCTCTTACGAGCTTATTGAAAGGTAGGCAGATGGTCTATGACAGGAGATCTGGACTAATTCGGGAAATCCGCTGGCAACAACAAATTTTAAGTTTGACATTTTCTCAAAATCTGAACATTATCGTACGAATTCTAATAAGCTCCGCTCAAAATGTCTGCCGGGTTTTGTATGTGGTATTACGTATTTCACAAAGAGATGCCGGTAAAGCTCGACACGCGCGAGGCGTCTAAACGAAGCGCTGTGAACCTATTATCGTCGCAACTATGTTAATAGTGAAAACGTCCTACAAAATGCTGACAATAGGTCGCATTATTGAGTTATGTTTTTGTTATAAAAGTTCATTTATCCTTACTAATATCATAAATGCAAAATTTTGTCTGTTGCTCTTTTAAGGCTAAATCGCTGAACCAATTTTGAAATTTAATATGAATTAAGCTAAAGATCCGAAAGAGCCTCACTCCTAAATCCGCCGACCAACACAGTTGAAGGTCTGGTTCGATTTTCTACGAGGGTAGACATTATGCGGTAAACATGTCTGTCTGTATTTCCGGGTCTGGGTTCTTCCATACTAATATTGTAAATGCAAAAGTAAGACTGTCCGTATGTTGCTCTTTCTGTTAGCTAAAGATCCG
Source organism: Calephelis virginiensis (assembly GCA_002245475.1). Classification (NCBI taxonomy): domain Eukaryota; kingdom Metazoa; phylum Arthropoda; class Insecta; order Lepidoptera; family Riodinidae; genus Calephelis; species Calephelis virginiensis. Next base: position 270,339 of record NJDC01000422.1, read on the forward strand.
ACTTCAAATATCATTCTCCAGAGTACTATAATAGGGGATGAAGTTTTTTATGAATCGTTACTATTTTACACTGATAAAGACGCAGGCTAGTCGGCTAGCATATATTAAATAAATTATACTTGCATTTGTTTGAGTGTTTTTTTATATATTAGTAGAGATATTTGTGTACGGTACCTATTACTATTTAATATGCGCTTAGGCTTTATACTTTTTAGTCTTTTTACACTTTATATTTTTATTTTTAAATTGGCTGACCTAATCTAAATTTAAGCGAAATGATTAATTATGTAATAACAATTCTATATATCTTTAAAATACATTCGGATTTCAGAAGCGCATAATTTAAATAGTACTACTGTAATTTGTCCAGCGATACCTTTTTATTATTATTAAAGACTTGACAAAACATACGTTTTATGACTTGTATATAAAGTTTTTTTATATAAAAGCAGACGAATTCACGCTTCACGCTTTCCATCATAAAGTGTGAAGTAACAACTGTCTCTGTGTTGCCAGCTTACAATTACATTGATTTTTGATGTCAGAAGTAACATCATAATGTTAGAAGGTAAGAGAGAACTTAGTCTTTATACACAAAAGTATGTTAATCTATTAAAGTAACTAACTATATGTTCACTTTCTCACTTTACAAGTTCTCAGTACAGTTCTACGAAATGGGTTACGAATGCTCTACGAATTTCTCAAAGAGATTGCACATAAAGCTATACATGTGCGAGGCGTCTTAACCAAACTTTATAAACCTATCACCGCTATCTGTTGCTGCATAATTTAACAAGGGAAAATGAAAATTAAGTCGCAGATTGCCGACATTTTGTCGTGTTATTGAATAGCATTTCTATTCTCTTCTATTAAGCTAATCATATTAGGTGTAGTTAAATTTTTGTATTTGAATTTTAATTGATTTGGCGGAAATATATGTTTAACATGAGATTTTGTATTTCAGAACAACATTTCAAATACAATTCGGCGATTCCTCTTATGTGTGATCAGCTACTCTCACTTAATTTTTTTTTGAGTTTTGTGTCAAGGTACATATGTCGCAATTGTTAAGTTTGCCGCCGTCTACGTTGAGTTTACAGTCGCAGTGACTCCCTCCTGGAATTTCTTCTGAGAATTTGTAGGTTCTCTTTAAGTGTCTCAACTGTAAGTCGCCCGTCTACGTCGGCTGTAAATTGTCAGTTGTCGTCTTATGGCTTACAGCCTCAGTCACCATTGGCTGGAATATCAGAGAGTCACAAGTGTAAGTCGCCCGTCTACGTCGGCTGTAAACTTGTCAGATGTCGTCTTACAGCTCACAGCTGCAGTCACTCTTGGCTGAAATTTCATTTGAGCATTTGAGTACATATTTTAGTAGTGTAACCATATTTTATGTTATAATAATTTTAATTGATTTAATACATTTAATTTTAGGGCCTTCAAAGTAATTGTTTTTATTAAATTTTATTGATGTGTATTAGCAGATTTTTTTTTTAAGACAAGAAAAATATATATGACGGGAATAATATTCGTAAAATAATTTAGATGTTGAAAACATAAATGGTTTAATTAATGAAAAATTAATTCAAGTAATGTTAGGCCTCTCCATCTTCATCATCCACTACATTACATAAAACTTTCCCAAAAAGTATCAAACTTAAGGCTGGCCACATAAATACGGTTTCCTGTTTAGGTTTCCTTATCATGTTGATCGATTTTGATGCGACACACACACAAACACACACACACACACACACACACACACCCACACACACACACACACACACAAGCGCGCGCACGCACTAAAATACCTCATCTTTTCCGAAGTTGTACTTAATTGTTTTAAGTGTTAAAATGATGTGAGATGTAAAAGTCTTAACCAGTTTATTTGCTAGGCATATCTATCGTGTAACCAAGATATGGAAACCCTGGTGCTAAGTGCTAAGTAGCTACTCATTACGTCAAAGATACTGCTTCCTCACTAATGTTTTAAATAATTGAAAGCGAAATAGAGTGAAATGAAAATAGTTATGTATATATCACAAGGCTTGTGAGATTATCCGTTGAACTAGCTGTTGTTCATTTGCATGGAAATCTGTCCCACGGGACTGCATTTTTCTAGGATAAAAATCTTTAGTGCTTGTATTGCTTAAAACCCATTTTGGAGAAATCCTACTTAGATTTATTCAATTTATTTGGTGTTTGTTCAATTTATTCTGGTGTCTATTTAAGTATTTCTATGTATTACAATCGCTGACTGACACTCATAACATAAGCATAGTGTTGGAATTATTTACAAAATTAACAAACAGACGAACTTACATACATACAAATATAAATATACAATACAACTTGAAAATCAGCTGCTTACACGCTTAGCGAAATAAAAGTCAATGCTCTGTATTTGTTTAAACAGTTAATAGTTTTATGCGAGAACACACGCATTTTTCTGTTATCCAAAACGCAAGTCGCGAAGTGAATCTTATAACCAATGAACATATAGAATTTGCTTACTTTGGGGTTAGATTCAACTTGTGTGACTTGTCCATGTATATGATTTCTGTACTCATAACGTTACACCGTGAAAACTATTACTAGTATAAAATGAACGAAAGAATGATCGATTTTCACTGTAACGCGATTTGTTTTAACTGTCCAATATTGTATAATACTCGAACCTATTTTCAATGATAACTAGAGATCTTAACTTTTAGACAGTGTGGTATGAAACTCATTCTTTAATGATCATGTTAAAAAAGAAAATGTATAAAGAGTGGTTGGCGGGATATGTATGTTATATGTTAAGAAACTGAAGAAATAAATTTAAAATTTTAGTATGAAAAAGAATTTATTATTACGGAAGACGTGGCAGCATGGCCTAAAGGTCTTAGCCGGCCCCAGAAAGGGGCAAATTAACTTAAAAAAAGGTATAAACCGTTACCGTCTAATTAATAGACATAGACTAAGGTAGGAGTAAAATTAAGTAGATGTTTCAGTCTATATCACTACTAATAAAGACTAAAATACGAAATTGAACCTTGGACTACTTTACACCGTGTTTATGAATAAGGTGGTTAAAGATTGTTTAAAAATATTGTCATGCTCGTATGCCCGATGTAGTTTGCAGAGGTGCGACCAGGACACTACGATTAGTCGAAGATATTTATCCCCACAACGTAATAGGTGACAAACCTGTTGTCAACGAGGCCCTCATATAATTCCAGGAAACTTTGTTTTTAGAAATAACCTATTTTCAAAAAAACAAAAAAAAATATATAAAAAACCTATTTTAAGCGGGATGCTAACGCAGGACCTAAAGTAATCAACGCTAACACTAAACTACTAAGCCATATAGGTGATTCAAAACTTCAAAGTATGAATATGAAGCATGTGAAAAAACTCGTATAAATGTAATCGTTTGGCTAGAATGATGTTTTATGCATTTTATAATTAAAACTAGAGATGACAGTCCGTTGGAGCACCTAAAGGATTCGCTAAAACCACACCAAACCCAAGCAAGCCTTTTTTGTGATAATGGAAGGCAAACAAACAGACGGATTTCCTGATGGTAAGAAATTCACGTCGCCTAAAGACACCAATGGTAATGGTGCGTTGCCAACCTGAGGCCAGAATCTGAAGTCTATAGCAAAACCAAGTTTACCGGCTACATTACCCCCCGAATCGGAAGACATCAACAGCAAGCATTGACGTTATGGCGGCAGGAATAGGTAAGGCGGTGGTGCCAATACGGGCTAGTGGCTGCGAAACTCTACTACCTAGTAGGATGTCACGGTGTTAGTGACGGTAAGCCTATGCTCGCTTTTTACGAGCTGCTTGGCAGGAAAAGAGATCGTCTATTCTGCAAAGATGCCCCGATAGCCACTCTTACTCCTACATTACTTACCAACCACGGTCCTGAGATATCAGTTTTATAAAAACATCCCCCGTTATACATCTGATAATTTTCTCTCTTTTATCCCAAGAGAAAACGCGATAAAATATCTTTACGTTGGGTATTTCGTTGAAATTGTTAGATGTTTTATTAAAAAATTTCCATGTTTATGAAAGCCCAGGATAATCTTTGCTAAACACAAATTAATATTGCTGTTAGGGACTGGCAAGTCATCTTTAATTTTGCTAAATTGTTTTCTCTGTAATATTTTTTTCAATTATCGTTTTCAAGAATTGGAGCGTTAGAATTACTAAACTGATGCTACGGCTGTTATGTAAATGTCAATTTTTGTATTTTAAGTGATTTTCTGTGATCTTACCTGCATGATTTTTTTATGCTACTACATAGCGAACCAGCAAGCAGCTCTCTTCATAATAAGAAACAATCGTCGCCTCTAGCAACTTAGATGTTACTATACTATTGTCACTAGGCATGACAACAGCAAGAACGGACGCTGACATGACCAAGTTAGATGGTCGTACCGATCCTTCCGAGATGCTCATAGCATTCTACTCACCTAGTCTCTGCCTTATTATCTAATTATGATTACTAAACTATCCCTTAGTGCAGTTAATCGTTAGATCAGGATGCGGAGTCCAGCAATGACTCGCCTGGATTAGCACACAGTTCCCTAATATAGTTCAGTTCAGGAAAACAGTCATTTTTTAGGTAACAATAGAAAGGCAACCCAACAGACAGGTATTATAACATACCTAGTCTGTTTCAAACGCATATAATTAAACGGTCATTGACCTTTGATTGCAAAACATAACTAAACAACGTTTCTTTAATCACGTAAAAAATAAGTATTTTTTATGCATGAATTTAGTTTGGATTATTTTCCTGTATTATACATAAACAAATATTTACTTATTATTATTGGACTTCTAAAAAAATAGTCAGTTTTTAGACACGAAATATCAGCTAAAAATAACTGCAGTACTGTAATAACTAACTTATCATCCACGTCTTCACCACTCATGAAACGGTGGTAGTATACCATGAGTATTTAGGGTTAAACTTAATCTCATTTTAATTTATATACTATCAATCTGAATAATGCATATGTATACATTTAAAAATATGAATTTTGTTATATGTTGCTATGAATAAGTATTTTTGTAAAAACCTTTGACACAAATATAGTGCAAACAAATTTTATTTCATCATAAAAACAGATTCGTCACCTCTGGATAAGCGCATCTCTTACCACTCCTTTTACCACGAATCGCGTTTATTATTATGTTCTAATGTTGTTACGCGTTAGTTTCGCGTAAAATACAACATTTTTTGTTGACGCTGAAAGGCAAATAAGCAGATGGATTTCCCGATGGTATGAAATTCAGATCGCAGACAACAAAAATTGTAATTTTGCGGTGCCAAACAGAGGCTGAGATGTTAGGACTCGAGTTAAATTAAGTTTGCGGCTATCTCATTCGCCGAACCGGAAACACAACAACGGCAAGCACAGATTTATATTTGTTTTATTACAATACGAGGCTTTGAAGTTTTACTTACTGTTGTAGTTAAGTTAAATCGATTTGGCTGATTTTTGAAGGGAGGTAGCTTAAAACCAACAAATAGAATGAAAAGGAGGGCTCGAACGGGATGAAAATATACCATATGACATATGATATAGGACATATGATAATTTTTACTATAAAGAAACTAGATAAAAACAAAATTTAAATTTTTCCCATACAAACTGAACGGGTAGAACAGCAACTAGTATAATATAAATTAATAGTCCGTTAAGGGGAAAGATTTATATGTTTTGAAGGGAAACCAGAGTAAAGCCCGGTGAAGTTGAAAATACTGCGAGGCTGGCAACATATTAGTCATACAAAAAAAAGTCCGTTAAGAATCACTTGCATATTCTTGAGCTATAAATATTAAACTCCAAGTTAAATCACTTTATATAAATTAATATTTATTAATAAGTTAATGATATTTATTAATAAATTTAAACCAGAAATGTACAATCGGCTCTTAGGGGTAGTAGATTATTTTGTAAACGTTGACCTTTGCTAAAGCTTATTATTTTAAACGTTGAAGTATAATTTTTATGAAGAAAATGAACTAACCTCGCAAATAAGGTTCGTTAGATATTTATACCAAGAAATACGAGATCAAACAAGCTAAACATCAACAACAATATTTTATGTTACAGGGTGGTTAATTATTTTTAAAACAAAGCTATGTCTAAGGCTTCTTTTATGTATTGAACTATTATAGCGTTTATTTAAATCAAATCAAAGAAAAAATAAAAATATATTCACTTCTTATGATGGTTGCTAAAAAACTATTAGTTTAAATCAGCCTTTCCCAAAGTGGGCGATAACGCCCCCTTGTGGGCGCTGGAAGCCTAGAGGGGGGCGGTATAAATCTTGAAAAAAATGTTGTTTTTTTAAACTAGGCGCAACAAATATGTTATTGAGGTTATTGACAAGAAAAAAACGAGGGGGGGGGCGCTACAAAACAACTGATTTTCAAAGTGGGCGTTCCATGAAATAAGTTTGGGAACCTCTGATTTAAATCAAATCAAAGAAAAAATAAAAATATATTCACTTCTTATGATGGAAATATTGTTGCTAAAAAACTATTAGTTTAAATTAAAATCGTATTAATTGCTGTTTTACTGCTTTAATTTATATATCATTTAGTCGTTTTCCAAAATGCGCGAAAAAACATGATTTCCAAAGGCAATTTTAGAAGCGCCGAAGCCATACACTTCACATGCCTCTGTTTGTATGTTCAAGAAACAACTGCTGAACCGATTTCCATGAAATTTGGCTCACACATAGAGGGTAACTTGGATTAGTTTTTATCTTGAAAAATTGTTTCTGACTTCGTTTCTGAAACAACTAGTACTTTATACATATGGCATACCAGACAATGGCGGCTACGTTCTATATTTTTCTTGTTGCTAATTTTTTTTTTCGAAATAACCTCTTTCTCTTGCATGACGTACTTTTCCAATGATAATTAATATGTGTAGAAGGTAAAATATGCACATTTTCCATTAGTAGAAAATAATGTCGTGAACACTAAAGATGTTAATGGCACACAAACGCGAACCTAATATTGGGTATTAGTTAAATTTGCATAAAGTCTTAAACACAAGTATTATTTCAGGCTAATTTCTGGGATTATGAAACTGAAAAAACACTACGAGTGATGGAAACTTGAATTTAAATAATATTTCAAACCAAACCTTGCCTCAGAATTAAGTCGTGATTTACATTTAAAATATGTACTAAATTTAAATCCACTGAGCCCTTACAAACTTGTTAACCTTAAATAGTGATATTTTTAACAAAAACACATTTTTAGGATATGTCGTAGCTAATTATTAAAGTGAAACTTTTATTACATTGTCTCAATTATTTTGGTCTTTGTGTCGCATGTCGCGTGACGGTGACGTCAGAGCAGTCGAGGCCAATATGGCGGCGTCTATAGTTTATAGTTATAGATCAAGTTTCACTTTTACCGTGGTTTCATAAAACTACACAATCTTTTTTTTATTTTATTTTTAAAAAGAAGTTTATTCACGCCCATTGGTAAACCTATCGTCAACCGGACACATATCCAATACCGGGAAACAATATTTTTATTAGAAAATAGGAAATACGCAATTTCTATTTTTTTTTTGTTGTCAAACCCGGGGATCAAACCCGAAGGAACCTCAAGAAGTCAAGTCCGCCGAACCGTGAGACCACAGAAATTTAAATAACTTTTAATTGAGTACGTTTTATCATCCATATTTTTTATTACTAGTGGTCGCCCGTTGGGCGAAATTCTAACATAATAAAATTTAATGTCTTGTTGATAAGAACGCCATCTTCATTTCTCAAGACCAACTACTTTGTTTCCAAACTTTATAGTGCACCCTCTGTGATCTTTTATCGTTATCTTCAATATATTTGTTTGTGTGTGTCAAGTGCATGGTAGTGTATGTAATGTTTTATTTATTGATTAAATGTACTTTAAAAGCATTGTTACTGAAAAATATGAGCGTTCTGCATTTCTCCTACACATAAACTATAAGTTTGCCAAATTTTTTGCTCCTGCGTCCGCGCAATTTTCGTAAAAAGGGGTTCAAAGTTTTGGGATCACGTATTAATATATAGATTTGTTATAATGTTGACCGCCTCGTTGGTCGAGTGACTAACGTACACGCCTAACCACATCGACCAAACGGGAGGCTCGGGTTCGATTTCCGACGGGGGCAGGCATTTGTGTGATGAACATTTAGATGTCTGCATTTCCGGGTCTGGGTGTTTATTAAATATATTCTAGTATCTATTCATGTATTAGAATCGTTGACTAACACCCATAACACAAGCATATAATTTGCTTACTTTAGGGTTAGATTCAATTCGTGTGACTTGTCCAGGGATATTTATTTATATTTATATATACCCCACGAACGAAGACTATTACAACTTATAAACACAGCCTGTATATATCTCAAAGGTAGGTTCAGAAATTTCATCAACCGCAAATTTTGACTCATTAATTTTGTAATTAGTTTACACTCACAAATACATCGCTGCTTTGTGTTTTATTAATCAAACATTTTTTTTAACATTTTTATGACGATTAGCTGTTGTCTATGACTTTGTTTGCGTGTTTTTTGTTAATAATCCCTAATTTCCCGTGTTGGTCCGGCCTCTTTTCCAGAATAGGCCATCTGAGTTTCTGCCAGGCAGCTCGTAAAAGGAGAGCATAGGCTTACCGTCGGTAGCACCGTGACATTAGACTAGGTGGTAGAGTTTCGCAGCGACCCACCCGGATTGGTACCACCGCCTTACCTATTCCCACCGCCATAACGTCATGACGTATTCCGGTTTGGAGGGTAAGGTAGCCGATAAACTTACTTTTGCTCAAGGTCTAACATCCCAGCCTCAGGTTGGCAACGCACCATTACCATCTTTACCATCAGAAAATCCGTCTGCTTGTTTGCCTTCCTTTGTCATAAAAAAAATTAGGTGAAATAAAAATTATCAACCAAATCGGTTGCGCAGTTCTCGATTTTTTTGAGATTAAAGAACGTCATTTAGTTTTGTTTATATTATAATAATAATGGTTAGTAAAATTGATCCGTTCCCTATCCTTAATATTGTAAGGGAGGTAGCTTAGAACCAGTGAACAGTCGAACTAAAAGGAGGAATCGAACGGGATGAAGTCGGACATATGATAATTTTTACTGTGAGGAAACTAAGAAAAACAACATTCTAATTTTTCCCAAACAAATCGATTAAGCAGTTCTCCAGATTTTGTGAGATAGACGAACATCATGCGGTTTTTATATAACTAGTAGTCGCCCGTTGGTCGAAATTCGACCATAATAAATTTTAATATCTTGTTGATAAGAACGCCATATTCATTTCTCAAGCCCAAATACTTTGTTTCCAAACTGTATGGTGCGCCATCTGTGATCTTTTATCGTTATCATCAATATTTTTGTTTGTGTGTGTCAAATGCATGGTAGTGTGGGTAATGTTTTATTTATTGATTTAATGTCCTTTATAAGCATTATTATTGAAAATTATTAGCGTTGTGCTCTTCTCCTACACATAAACTATTAGTGTGCCAAATTAAATGCTCATACGTCCGCGCAATTTTCGTAAAAAGGGGTCTAAAGTTTTTGATTGACGTAATAATATATAGATTTTGAAGAAGGATAATAATAGTAGTTGGTAAAATTGATCCGTCGCCTATTCTCACTCGTATTATATAGGAGAGTACATAGTGTATGTTTGTATGTTTTATTCTCACTTCAAAATGACTACATCGCTTTTAAAGCATTTTATGATAGGTATATAAGATGTAAAATAAGCCTTTATTTTGCTAATTCGAAAATGAATCGCCTCTGTGGTCTAGCGGTCCGGGTGTTGGACTTGACTACATGAGGTCCCGGGTTCGAATCCCGGGTCGGCTAACAAAAAGA
>NJDC01000422.1:301792-319379 GCA_002245475.1 Calephelis virginiensis
AAAATATCACAGGATATTGTATAATTAGTCACTAAAACTAACCATCCTCATTCGAATTAAACGTGTATGAACTTTGTAGATTGGAATTCTATCTGCAAAAGAATAAAGCAAAATAAAAAAATCTCGAAATCGATAAAAAAAATTAAACCGGTATATCTGAACACGATATCATACCGATTGCATCGATAGAGGGCGGTACAGTCGTGGCTACAATTTAGCGCTCCATGAGTGAGATGTGACCCGTCGCCGGGTCTGAGACATTATTTATTCTATGACTATGATTATTTAGAAAAACTGAGGTGCTGTTTCTACCTACGCTTAGATTTAAGCTTACTTTGTAATTCAATCGCACTTCAAACCCTGAATTTCACCGTCTAGGAATTTGACAGCCTAGTTATCCAGGACTAGGAAAGCAATTTGATTTGTAGCTTGGTATCCCGATTCTGAAACCAATCTTAGGTAACAGCGAAGAAACTAAAACTGCATGTTCAGTCTTAGGATATTTAAGGCCACACCTAGTTGTGAGCGTCATATTATCTATATATGGAACTACCAACGAATTGGCATCTTGTCGAAGTTCCCGTGTTGGTGCTGGTCCGCTAAGTATAATAGACATCTGCCTCTCTGCCAGTCAGCTCGTAAGAAGCGAGCCTAGGTTAAACCGACAAGGCCACTGGTAGTAGAGTCCTGTGCAACTGCTTACTCTGCCGGGGATTCTGCTCCTTACCTATTCCACCGCAATAGTTACTGTTACTTTATGGTCCGGAGGGTACGGTAGCCGGTAGCCGGACTTGCACAATTGACCTAACATCCCAGTCACTGGACAGCGACGCACCTTTAACATCTTTGGTGTCTTACCATCAGCAGACCCGTGTGATTGTGTGCTGATGGCGTATATATAAAAAAGTCTTGATCACCCCAAGCCGTCTGCCTGTCAATGTATTTTCTATGTATTTGACCGAATCATTGGTCGAGCCCGTCTACCACTTTGATGCTCGTCGTCGATCCCCGACGGGAACAGGCATTTGTGTGATGAACATAGTTGTCTATGTTTCCGGGTCTGAATGTATATTAAACTTACTTATTGGTGTTTATTTAAGTATTTCTATGTATTAAAATCGTTGATTCACATGTAATTTGCTTACTTTGGGGTTAGGTTAATGTGTATGATTTATCTAGTGATATTTTATGTTTTCAAGTTGTTGAAATATATTGATTCGTGTGATTTGTTACGAGATATTTATTAAGGAAATATTTCCCAAGTTGTTTCTCGAAGTCGATATTCGTAAACACGAGACCGACAGCCGACTGCACCAACAGAGGGCGGTACAGCTGTGTCGCTATAATTTATCGCTTCGAGGTTCAGATGTGACCCGCCGGTTCTGAGGCAATATTTATTCTTTGGAAGTTATGATTATTAAAAATCACGGGGGTATAAGTTACACATAAATTAAGGAGAAGAAAATCTGTTTTAAGGTTTATGCCTGTGTGTTAATTTTTTTTTCTTTACCATTTAGAGAGTTTATAAGCGTTTGGATGCTTAATCTTTGTTCTGTTTTTAGCCATATTGTTTTAATTTATTAAAGCAAATGAAATAAAAATTTCGAAAACATCTTTTTGTTTGCTTTTACATACATATATTCATGCCATGCAGAGCAGAGAGTATCATGTGTTCTTGTCAGACCTGCCTGGCTTCCTCCACATTCATTGCCCTTTTAGTACAAACATACCGGTTTCGGAGACTCTTGACACCACCTACGGATAACACCCGAGCGATCAACCTTGGTCTCCCCGGGTACCTCTATCTAGCCACATATTCATTGTATATGTGTCATTTGTCATTCTTTCCACATGTCCGAACCAGCGGAGCATGATTTTTCTCATTTTAACACAAACACTTCAATCCCACTCTTTTTAGTATCTCACTATTATGAATGCGGTCAGCGAGCGTTACACCACAGATTTTCCGTAGCTCTCTCATTTTGACCGCATTTATCCTACTCTTATGCCTTTTCTGACGAACTCAACTCTCTTTTCAATATAACAACGTTGGGATAAGCACAGAATTTTAATTATTGTTGCCCGATTATTCTGCCAATAACTTGTGTAATTTGATGGTTCTTTTTCAAAAATTAGATCCTATGGGGCACATTTGATTAAGAACCGAAAATATGCAATTTATTTAGAAACACTTTCACTTTCCACAATACATTTTATTATTTTTTTATTTTTATGGTTTAGCCAACCGGTTTCGCTATACAAGCATCATTGCCAAATTTTTGGCATAACGTATTAATATATAGATTGTTTTTTTATAAACCTTCTGACTATAACTAACATTACGAATATAATCAAATTTAATACATCCTTTTCATGCGCGATGTGATGACCAACTGAAATAGGGATTCATTTTTGTTATGTTTATATATACCATTTATAATATATATATATATATAAACTTTTTATATATAAATCGAAAATATATATTCATGCTCATGTTTCAAAGACCGTAGTCAAAAGTGTTTTGACTCATTTTGTGTTCATTAATAACTTTTAAAGAATAATTTTAATAAGTTCAGTTGTGGAACTCTTAAAACTGGCGTCTATATAAATATAGACTTCAAGCAATGCAGAGCACATTCGAAACCAATATGTGTAAAACTTATACGGCAGCCTTGTAAGCTTCCGCAAATAAAGATTTCAATAGTTGTCCAACTTTTCCCCACATTTCTTGTTAGTAGGAAACACTTTATACAATTAATACTAGCTATTGTCCGCGACTTTACAAGTTAAAGTGATTTTTCGGGGCTTGTGACCGAAAGATTTTCCCAGATTAAGAAAAATGTCTTCAATGTTGACCTGGACTATAAGTCACTACTAGACAAAATATGGTAAAAATCTTTTCAGTACTTTTGCCGTGCCTGTATTATCAGTGTCCTTCATGTGCAGATTTAGCTTTGTTACTATTTTATTGCCTATACATAGATGCCTTTGTGTTGTAGCGGTTCTTGCGACACGAGTTCCATCCCCAGGTCGGGCAAAAAATAAAAATTGAAAATGTATGTTTTCAATTTTCTAATAAAAATAACGTTGACCGGGATTGCATATGTGCCCGGTTGGCGATATAGGCTTGTCACCTTTCACATTTTGGGACTTAGTGTCTTCGGCTAGTCGTGGGTGCCTTGGTTGAGGCACAACCGTCCTCTTCAGGAATATAGGTGTGAGAAAGATGCTTTATGTATAGATGACATCGTATTTTACCTTTTCTCTTTTTTTTGTGTCCCTGTACACCCGGCGGGTGAGAATGTTTTCCTTTATTACTTTCTAAACAGAACTTTTTGGAACATAACTTCAAGCTTATTAACATCTAAAGAAGTGTCAAGGTGATACTCGATGACGAAGATTTATTGACGACTTGCTGTTTACCAGCGACTTCGTCTGCGTAGAATACTGAGTACTGGCTGAGTAGTTGTTGGTTAACTTCAACATGATTTTCATACCATTTTTATACCCCATTATAGTATTATGCCCGGGCTCATTTGCAGAATAAACTATCTGCCTTCCTGCCAGGCAGCTCATAAAAGGCGAGCAAAGGCTTACCGTCACTAACACTGTAACATCTGACTAGGTAGAATTTCGCAATTACTCGCCCGGATTGGTACCACCGCCTTATCTACTCCTGTCGCCATAACGTCAGCACTTGCCGTGGACGTGTTCCAGTTCGGAGGATAAGATAGCCGGTAGGTACATTTACTTTTCCTCGACTCAGGTTGGCAACCTTTGGTGTCTCTAAGCGGCGTGGATTTCTTACTATCAGGAAATTCGTTTGTTTTTTGCCTTTAAATATCTTAAAAAAAGTTAATTGGTGTTGATTTTTAAACGACTCCTAAAAAGGAGATGGTTCTCAATTCGACTGTATTTTTGTTACGAGATCATTCGGCCAATAGCTAGCTGATTTTGTTTTTATTTTTTGAGAAAGACAGGACATGATTCCTTGGAGTTGGTCATATATTAATTTTATCGTGAACTGGCTAGTAGTTTTTAATTTATAATTACTTAATAATGCACCAAGACTATTAGTAGGATATTGATAAAATGTATGTAGGACCATTTCGGAATCATTTGTCTGTAAATAATTATTTATTATATAATTATCTATCTTTCAAAAAAATAATTATCAAAACTTGATCGGTTTTTTGCACTTAATTTTTAAAAAATGTAGCCAGCAGTATAAGCCGAATATACTTAAAAAATTATATTAAGTCCCACAATACGATAACTGGCAAACCTATTCCCGACCGGGTACTTATTCAACTTAGGGCAAGGTTTTTGTTTAATTAAAAAAAAATGTTTAATTGCCCAACCCTGAAGTCGATTGCGGGTCCTCATGTCAACGCCTAAACCATAGATGCGACTATCCTCTCATCAAACTTAATACACAAAATGTCATACATTTTTACTCTGAAAACGTTATTTTCCTTTAAGATGAAGCCATCTTCCATTTTATAGTCTAGTAATATTATCAAGACGTTGACGGCTCGTCGCTTGGGGGTGGAATGGCACTTACCTACAATCGATTAACCCTCTTGTTCCCCTCCACTGCATATTTACTACATTACCTCTAATGCACTGTATCATAATGGGTGCTATAAAAAACAACACTTTCTAAGAAATCGGTCGGAATTGATGTATGGGAATTTATACCTTATCCCGTTTTGATAATGTTTGAAATGCTGTTGTTACGCTTCATGGGGTATCGAATTGCGTTAGGGTGTGTAACTAGCCTTGTCTCATGGTTTTACATGTAATTGTTTTAAACACCTGGCTCTGTAATATGATAATAACAAGCAAATGGCTCTCCTTATGGTAAGAGACAAACGTGGCCTATAGATACCACACATGTTGTAGGTGCGTTGCTATCCTGAGGCCGCTGTTTTAAGCCTTATGTGCAAGTAATACTCTACCCTCCAGACAGGAATATGATACTGTCAATAAGGCGGACAGAATAGATAAGTAGATTCTACCATGGTTGGTAACGTTCTATTTGGCCTTAGTTCGTCTATTTCCAGCTATTTCGCAAGGAAACAGATGGTCTATTTAGTCTATTTTATACATGAAACCCGGATCAACACAGGCCTTAAAGCAGCTATTTCAATACTTCTGTTGATGTTAAATTGTGACTTTATTTTGTATCTTCACACCCATATCCCCGAAAAGGTAGGGAGAGGTACAACCAGGACACCCACGACTAGCCAAAGACGCTAAGTCCCACAATGTAATAGGTGACAATCCCATCGCCAACCGGGCACATGTCCAATCCCGGGCAACGTTATTTTTATAAGAAAATTGAAAATGCACAATTTCTATTTTTTCCATTGCCCGACCCGGGAATCGAACCCGGGACCTAAAGATGTCAAGTCCGACGCCGGACCGCTAGACCACAGAGGCGATTAGAGAGACATTATTTTGTTTGCAATTAAGCCCATAAAGGTATTGATACACTGCTGTAAATAAAAACGAATTGGAACGAAGCAAACCTTAAGCTAAAGGGTAGGGCTAAAGGTAATATTTTCGGCAGCTCGTTCAGCTTGATATCACAAATTTACATAGTCCAGCCGGTGTAGCGGAATTGCTCGCCAATATCGTTTTCCATGATAAGGGTAGGAAAGATGGTAAACTTATACTCGTTATCTAAAATTTTAGTCGTAACGTCATGATGATGCACTCGTAATATCTAGTGTCAGTGTGAGCCGCCTGTTGATTCGCTGTCTTCATCATATAAAAATATGAATGAACTGAGTTCGTTTCTCAGAACTTAAGGAAAGAAAGTTGTATAAGTTACCATAATCCAAAACACCGTTGTCTTTGAAACCGGAACATGATATTGGTCAGCACGGACATTGTAGAAATAGGTACTATGATGATAACATCTGAATGAGCCTTTGCAGGAATATTACTCACTAACCAAAGGGATTAATCTAGAATCCTAAATTGGCAAATTATCTTACTAGCGGAAGTTGGGGATTTTACAACCTTGAGTCGACAAAACTCTTATTATAATTACTAAGGTATAGCCATAGATGGACTGGAATAAGATAGCTTATTCGAGGGTTAAAGAGGAAAGATAAACAACCAAAAATTATAATGCATATATTGCCATCGTTATTGCATTTTAAAACAGAACAGAGCCATCTATCACGTAAACGAGCTGGAAATGGCCAATTAAAATGCTGCTAAAATCTTGTTGCAAGCTGTGGCTCAGCAATATTGTATGCAGTTGCGTCTTCCATGCTGTAGACTGATGTGATATACGGGAAACACGTTTGCAGTTTATAGCTCCTGAAAATGTCATGAGATTTGTAAAATACATGCCTGTACTAATGATCACAGATGATAACTGTGCATTGCCAACATGTGGTGGATCCTTAAACCTCTTGCGTGTGTTAGTGTATCTATTAGATTCACAACAGAAATATTGTCAGGATCGTGAGGTCTGGCACTCGATACTCTCTGCCTAAAACGTAAGGGACTTGGCGTGAAGATATGTATGTATGTATGTACAACAGAAATACGACAAATGCGAACTTTGACGTTGTGGTGACTGATATAGGAAAAACAGTATCGCAAATCTAGTGAGTCTTTAAGTTCACAGAATAGCTGAATAATCTTAAGATAAACATTATTCTAGCGTTTATCCCGATTGTTCATCTTATTGATATGTTAAACTTTAGGATCCGATTTCTCTAGATTCTTAGTAGTAATTAGTATCGCCTCTGTGGAAAGCACTCCAGTTATTGGACTTGACTTCACGTGGTCCCGGGTTAGATCCCCAAATCGGGCAACAGAAAGAAAATGTGTTTTATCAATTTTTTTTATAAAACAATGTTGCTCGGGATTGGATATCGTGGGACTTTTGTGTTTAAGTGTTTTCGGCTAGTCTCATGTGCCCTGCTAGCTGTTGTGTCTGCCTTCCTCTTCTGGGATACGGGAGTAAAGAAATTGTTTTACTCTTTTCTTTACTTGGCTTGGTCTTGGACATTCCTAGTAATTCTAGCTCTAATCCTCATTTAATTAGCACACATATCTTCTTCGACGAGACCTAGCTAGCGATTCTTGGGTCAGCCTCTTTTAGCGACACCTATAAGTTTTGCGGCGTTTAGGAATTTGCAATTATTGCGTGCCGGATTACCATTTTAGGTGGGTTTTCTTGCAATAGTCACTGTGTCACGGAAGTCGTTAACCTAAAAAGAAACTATCTTAATAATTTAGTTAAATAAAAACTTTTAAAAGCAATTTGAAAACTTCTAAATACAGCAAAAGAACCCATCCAAAAGCAATTCCAAATCCCTTAAACAAGATATAAAGAAACCATCCAAAAGCGATTCCTCACGAGACTCAATCTATATCAACATGTGGCATCTGGAGAGGGCGGGTAATGAGGGACGGCTACAGGATCGTATGACCGAACATTTGTCAGCGGTCTCATTTGGGCCTTTCGAAACCTTCAGTTTTGTTTAATGGTATACATTTTATCCTCTGGCTTCGTTCGTGTCACATAATATTGTTTTAGTTCTGACATTAGTCAAGTTTAACTGATTTGCGTAAAGCTGGCTAGTCGTGGGTGCCCTTATTGTGCCTCCTAGTTCTTCCAAGATATTGGCGCAAAGGTATTTTTTTTATTTTTTTTGTAAATTAGTCATAAATCGTTTTATCCAATCCAATCAAGGTTTTAGGTATCAATTAAATATATCTTGTGTAAATATCAATATGTTGAATTAAATGAATACTTGTAATTTAATTTATTTGGTTAACCAATTTTAATCCACCACAAATAATTATTAAATCATCAACTCCAAACTTATCAAGTTAATTTGGATTGGGTAATATTATCGTAATGAATAATTTAGTTAGTCAAGCTTGAATTCAAAATGTGAATACAATTTTAATTTATTAGTTCATGTAATTCATTATTACTACGCACAACTCTAGCGAATTAACTGTGCTCTCCGCTGCAATGCAACCCCTCTCCTGCTGCCCCACGCGGCGCTTCGCATTCGCCGCAAGCGCTCAATAGCGATAGCATCTATCTAAACCAATCTTTTATCAACATAAAATAAATTAAAAATAATAATGAATGTTAATTCGTACGTATTGTATTTGCTATAGTTGCTGTGTAAAATTGCATGCCATAATGATGGACAAATTTGCAAGACTGGGATGTTAAAATTGTAAGAACCAATGTCCCATTTAAAGCAATAAAATATGTTTTGATTATGTAATGAAGGTGAAGCGTTAGCATACTTATAGTAGTACTATTTAAATTATGCGCTTCGGCTATATTCGTCAATCTTCGGAATCCGAATGTATTTTAAAGATATCTATATATAGAGTTCTTATTACATAACGTATAAGTATCTTCACGCCCATATTAACGAAGAGGCAGAGGCACAACCAGGGCACCCACGACTAGCCGAAGATACTAAGTCCCACAATGTGATAGGTGGCAAGCCTATAACCAACCGGGCACATATCCTATCCCGAGCAAGATTTTTTTTATTAAAAAAATTGGAAAAAACCCAATTTTCTTTTTGTTGCCCGACCCGGGATTCGAACCCGGGACCTCATGCAGTCAAGTCCAATAACTGAACCACTAGACCACAGAGGAAATTAAGACAAGACAAATATTAACTATGAACATCGAATTCTTAAATTTTCTAATGTTCAGATGTACTTATATTTTTCTCTGTCATAAGAACCATTTCCTGGTAATAATAATAATTAACACAACAAAAAATAATTAGCGAAATCGTTCCATCCGCTCGCTGATGCGGTTACCAAAAAAATATCGATTAGTCTTGAAAAGAGCAGCTGTGAGGTTTTTTGCCGATTCTTGCTCCGGGAGATAGCCTTCATAACCGGTAGTATAGACATTTAATTAATATTAACGATCTATAAACACATATTATAGATTTGCATTAATTAATAAACGAGTTTTTACAGATTTATTGATATTTCAATAAGTTTTTATATGTCTGGGGTTTTGCTAGGGTGACAACAAAGCATTACTTTTGATAGGATACTAGCAGCCGGCCTCGGCTTCGCACGGGTATAAAATATAAATATAACCATTCCTCTTCAATTACTTTTTCTGTTAAAAAAAAACTTAAAATCCGTTGCGTTGTTTTAAAGATTTAAGCAAAGGGACATAGGGACAGAGGAAGCGTAAAGACATCGAATAAGAACAGGGTTCTCATACTGGTAAGTGACAGCCGTCCTATAGACACCATAGATGTTGTAGGTGCGTCGGTGCCCTATGGCCGGGATGTTAGGACTAAATTGCAAGATCGGAACATGACAGTGTCAAACACTGTCATTAAATTGACGATACATGCCTGATTAATCGAATTCGGTAAATCAAGTAGTTTCGTTTTAAAATAACGAAACCTAGATCACAATTCGATTAGTACTCGTATTTTTATGAACATAGAAAGACAAAATTAATCAGCTTAGAATCATCTCAATAACCTTGGTTGGTTTTTTATATTTTCAATTTACAGACAGATATCTTATAAATAAGTAAGTACCTTCAAGCCCATATCCCCGAAGAGGTAGGCAAGGGGGACATCCAGGGCACCCACGACTAGCCGAAGACACTAAGTCCCAGTACTTATGTGATAGGCAGCAAGTCTATCGTCAACCGGGCACATATCCAATCCCGAGCAACATATTTTTTTATTAAAAAATTGGAAAAACCAAATTTTCTTTTTGTTTCCCGACCCGGGAATCGAAGTCGAGTCATCGAGTCAAGTTCAACACCTGGACCGCTAGACCATAGAGGCGATCCAGATATTTTATAACCTAAAAATATTATATTTAAATTATTAACCAGTCTGTAGCTAACGTGAGTCTTTGAGTGAAAGACCATTTAATGTAATATCATAGACTAATGAGTACAAACAGTAATACCATAAACAATAGACAGCCATCGGATATTCCTTGTGGCTCTATAGTCTATTGATCCTCTTTATGACGTAAATTCAATAATGCCACGTCCGCTATGAATACAAGTAATAGTTGATAGTTGCTTACACTAACAAGTGTCTGTTTACGTTTGTATGGTTCGGTGCACTAGTTACACAAATACACTGTAACGACAATAATAATATTGAATTGTGCATAACCACAGTGTTTGTGAAATCTAGAAACTATTTAAGTTTGTAGTCCTAATGGATGTTATCGCTTCTGTGGTGTAGCGGTCGTGCTTCAGACTTAAATTTTTGAGGTCCTGGGTTCGATCTTCAGGTCAGGCAACAAATTGTGTATTTTCAATTTTCTAATAAAAACAACGTTGCCTGAGATTGGATATGTACGCGGTTGGTAATAAGCTTGCTACCTATCACATTGTGGGACTGTGTCTTCGGCTAGTCGTGGGTGCCCTGATTAATTAAAAATAATTCTTCGGAGGCATGGACGCGAAGATACTTTTTTAAGGCTTATTGGAAATTAGAAATCGTTTGTGTTTCAAAGTATTGGTACTTATACCACAAGTAAATATATTTGTAACAATTTAAATGCTGATCTGTCCGTCCGTCCGTGATAAATATTAACATGCAGAAAGTTAAAGACTCGGGGTCAAACATCTTCTGTTCTGATCAGAGATATGGTTCTTGAGGATTAATGTAAAAATAATTTAAAACGCGTGTGACTGGATCAGAGTGATTATTTCTTTGGCTAACCCATGTCACAAATAAATGCATACTTTGAAAATAGTTTTCTTTTTCATTGTCCTAATATATTTATTTATCAAGCTGTGTTTCCTTGAAGAAAAAATTCAATCGTGTAATTGGTCAATTGGTATTCATTTAACACGCATTGTAACCCTTCACTGCGTGGGTCAAAAAGACCCTTTCAAAATGTAATTCATTCATAGTTTCGGAAGGAACATTTCATAACAATAGCATTGTATGCTAAGTGACCGAGTTACGGACGCTGGACGTGACGGCCTCTAGTATTATTTATGCTGGTTACAATTTAACGTAGACTTTGAATAACGTAAATTGGTTCCTTTCATAACACTAGAGACAAAAATAACCGCCTCGATGGTCGAAGGGTTATCATGTACGCGTAACCATCGATTATATATGAAAATTCGCCGCATCGGCAAACTTCGTATCGCTTGACGTTAATTCTGTTCAGTCAAAGTCACAAAATATAGACAGGTATAGAAGTCAATCTTATGTACGTGCGAGGTACGTTTTTTATATACGTTTACAATTTTCCCTCCCGAGATCCCGGAACCTCAAGAAGTCAAGAAGGCCTAAGCCGGACTGCATTTTAAAACTACACTCGATGTTCGTACTGGGTCTATCATCTTTCCCTTTTGCACAAAAGACTAGTAGTGGCACTCGTATCTAGTTGTTCGATTTGTTGCTAAGTGTGAACCAGGAAGATAAACGGAAATTAACTAATGATAAAGACTCAGCGTGAATATATGTCATGTATTTTTTGTTCTGTTTGTATATAAAAAAAGTTCACCTAAACGTATCTTCAGCGGATGACACTCACGCTCACGGTGGTCTAGATTGGTTCAAAAGATCGTGTCCGTGAGAGGTGTCTATGTGTGCGTTGTTTGAGCACACTTTGTATGAAGATTACCTTTTTACCTATTTTTGTTTTTTACCTTACCTATTCCTGCCGCCATAACGTCATGACGTGTTCCGGTTCGGAGTGTAAGGTAGCTGGTAAACTTACTTTTGATCGATGTCTAACATCCCGATCTCAAGTTGGCAACGCACCATTACTACCTTTGGTGTATATAGGCGGATGAATTTCTCACTATCAAGAAATCTGTTTGTTTGTTTGCCTTTCAATCTCATAAAAAAAATCTAGGCCTGATTTTTTAAATAGTGTATAGTGTAATTTAATGCAAACTTAAACTTGAGGAATAGCAGATGCTAAAACCAATGCCAAAAACTAAATAAAAAACATTTTAGAGTTTCGTTCGCCGACTCGTGTAGCCTGTATCTCCGGTAGTAGTTTATATTAATGCCGCCGCGAACAAGTATTGCTTATTGGTAATTGCGAATAGTCGCCTCTGTGGTCTAGCGGTCCGGGTGTTGGACTTGACTGCATGAGGTCCCGGGTTCGAAACCCGGGTCGGCCAACAAAAAGAAAATTGGATTTTTCCAATTTTCTAATAAAAAATGTTGGTCGGGATTGGAAATGTGCCCGGTTGGCGATAGGCTTGCCACCTATCACATTGTGGGACTTAGTGTCTTCGGCTAGTCGTGGGTGCCCTGGTTGTACCTCTGCATATCTCTTCGGGGATATGGGCGTGAAGATACTTTAATTGCGAATAAAATTGTGCTGGTTCTGTGTTAATAAGGCTCAGGTTCGATTCTCAATATTGAATTTTATAGTGTAATGTATATTTCATTTAGGTATTAGGCAGCGAACAAGCACACGGTTTTTTCTGATGGATGTTAGACAACCTTGGCCTATTGTATCATAGTGACGATGGCTTAGCTACCACCCACCACTATTTTGCTAGAAAATAAACAAAACAAAAAACGTCATCTTTCGAAATACTAGTTTTGCAACTATGTACACCGCATCACACTTTTCTGCCACTATAACGTCAAAGCTCGCTATTGCAGTATTCCAATTTATGGGGTAGGGAAAGTCATACTTTCTTATATCACCGGTTTAAAAATCCAGATTCTGGTTATTATCAATTCATCGTTCTCTAAATTCTTTGGTATTATTTTTTAACATTAGGTAAAATGCCCGTTTGTTAGTATTCTTAAACTTTAAAAATGTAAAGAAAATCCAGGACTAAACTGACAGTGTTTCATAAAAATAAATTAGTAAAAAATCCTTGGAACTGCTGAAAAAGTTCAAAAATAGCATATTATTTGGCAAAGTATCAGTAGGGATGAAAGCAGAAAAATATCAATCCTTTAGATTTCAAAGGGTCGTTTTCGGACACAAAAATACGGACCCAACAAATAGGACGTCCGAACTCGTTCGACAAGATTTATTTAATGGCCGGATTATCACAATTTATGAATGCATTTCATTACACCAAAATGTGTTAATACTTTATTATTAACAAAAAGGTTTTCCGGAATTATTTTCTACTTGATATCGCCCGCGGCTACGCCCACGTGTTTAAGTTATTATCTACTCCCTCGTGAACCCGTATAGAAATAAGAACAAAAAGTAGCCTATGCCAATTTGCAGCCTTTTAGCTATCACCACAAATTATATTACAACAACGATCCGTTGTGATGTAAAAGAGGGGAAAATACGTAGATGTTTGCATTTAAAATATTAAGTTTGAATTGCCGCCAGTTTCCGAAACGCCAATCAGTTTTAATCTACGTTTGTTTCTCTATATCAGCAGTTTAACATGAGTTCGGATTAGAAGTTTTAAGCGAACTAATGTTCGGTGAGCTAATTCGGTTAGGTCCAGTTTAGAAATCTGAACCAAGCTCATGTTTAACAGCTGCTATGAAAAGATTAATTGTAGATTAAACTTGATTGGCTTTTCGGAAACTAAGAGTAAGTGTAAACGAACGAAATATACAAACCAAACTATAGGTTACTTTTTCATTTTTATACACTACACAAGCCTATCTTGCACATGGTAATTAAATCTTGTCATTTTTCTTAGAGTAAGATAGCTAGTCCTTTACTGATTTTTATGAAATGTGACTTGAATATCAAATTGAATCAACACTATTTATTCATTGATTTCTCGCACAAGGACCGGCAATTACCTTATGACATCTGTACAATAAATTAAACCTCGCTGTCACTATACTTAAACTACTGGTGGTCGAGTGCTATGCTGCAACCTGTCATCGGCGTATCTATTCCTGCCGCCATAATGACATGCCGTCTTGAAGGGTAGGGTAACCGGTAGACTTACACAAACGGCCTGACATATTGGCCACAGGACAGTGACGCATGTATAATATCTATGGTGTCTATAGGTCAGGTTATACCATCAGGACAGCCGAGCGCTTTTTCGCTGACCTTTCACATAAAAAAATACAGCAAAAGACGAATACGCTCACTATGTAAAGATCGCGGAAAAAAATAACATCTTGAGAACACGTCTTGATGCGACACTCGCTACTATAGTACTGCGACAACCGCTTTAGAGCCTCGTCGAGGCGCATGTTTGTGTGAGTGTGCCGTTTTCGTAAGTGTAGGTAGTACCTACTGTTCATATTTATATTGTGACTAGACGTAGCACGGGTGCTAGTTGCGTGCATCGTCAGTTTAAAAAAACGTGTGCAAGTCTGAATTGTACAGTAAAGGATAAAATAATTATGCCTCGAAACCGGCGACGGGTCACATCTGACCCTCGAAGCGATAAATTGTAGCGACACGGTCGTACCACCCTCTGTCGGCGCAGTCGGTCTCGTGTTGGGAAATCCCGACCTCGAGGATTACTATTTTAGAAGGTTTTATATAACTTTATAGACTACAGGCCTATGCCAAAAATAGATGGGTCATATGAACCACCAAGTGACGTATATAGGACGATATAAGAGCATAAAATAATGAGATTCAGCACTATGCCGCCTGTAAGCTATCCAACTGAGTGCAGATGAGAATTCAAAAGTGCTGAGTCCGTTTTGGACACTTATTTTGTACGGCATTGTTATTATTGGATTAGATGATGTATTGAAACAGTATGAAACTGATGCCACAAAGAATCAATCTATCAGAAAAAATGCCGTAAAGAAAAATATATTGTTAGAATATATACTAATAATACCGGATTTGTGGCACACCATTTTTTACGGCACTACGCGCTGTCTTATTATTTGTCATGGTGCTATCGATGATAAAAATGTCGTACAAAAATAAATGACAAAAATGGACTCACTTTTGAATTCTTATCTGCACTCAGTTGGACAGCTCACAGGTGACGGCATAGTGCTGAATCTTATTATTTTATGTTCCTATATCGTCCTATATACCCATTTATATTTGGCTTGGGCCTGTAGTCTATTATTTGTTTGTCAATTATGAGAAATACGTCAAATGACTTTGAATTTTAATAGGGATTGTAGACGGTCGTAAACACTGGTTTTAAACATTGGACCTTAGATTTAATCCAGGTTTAATAATATTCGAAAGATAGAAACAAAGTCTCCTCCGAGATCACCTTTCTTAGACGACGTGTTTTCAACTGTCTTTAAAATCAAGTTTTATCTTCAGGTCGGGCAACAAAAAATATTAGAAAATGTATATATCAATTTTCTAATAAAATTAACGTTGCCAGGGATTGGATATGTGCCCGGTTGGAGATAAACTTGCCACCTATCACATTGTTTGTTTTGTGTGGCTAGTTGTGGGTGTCCTATTGTGTCCTGCGTACCCCTTTCGGGATATGTTCGTGAAGATAATCCTTTTTTCAAATTCAATTAAATCATATTAAATCTGAACTACATCTCATAGTGAAATCATTCTCCAGTAACTGGCCCTTCTTTTATTTCTTTTTTTTTTGTTTTATAAAATAGCGAACAAGCATGCAACTTTCCTCATGATTAATGACAACGTGCATCAATAGGTACCGTTTTGTTTCGTCGATATTTTTAGGTTTGGGCAAAATATATTCGAGTAAGTGTGTCGGCTACCCTATTCTCCAATAAAGTTCACACAATTTCAAGTGCCTTCTGCTATCATGATAGTAGAATATGTATCAATCAGTATGAACTGGTACAGAGTATTCTCAAACTTAGTTAAAGATATATTTGATATTTTCCATCGTCGGCGCTTGGTAAAACTTCCAATTATTCATAATTTTAAATAAACACTTGTACTGTTTTATGTATCACTTTTAATTTATTATTTTGTAAGTAGCCTACCGGTTTTGCATACAGCATCATCAGGTCTAAAACTTAAACTTAGTTAAGGGGCCATGTATGCTAAAATACGTCAGCAATATACTGTTTTTTTTTCATACAAAGCAATTATGGATCTTGGCAACAAAAATACACAAGATTAACATTAATATGCTTTATAAGACTAGTGTTTCCAAAACACGATTCATTTCACTTTGCTCGATAGAAAAAAATTGAAAAGTTAACCCTTTTTTGAAAGCAAAACCCATCTCTCTAATTCAATCATGAAAATATCGACACAGATTTAACATAAACATAGATAAGTATTATACCTAAAAGATAACTGTTTCAGTTTTTATATTTTTTTTCAAATTACTTTTATAGTGTCAAAAATAGTGATTTGGAGCTTAAGACATTTACTTTAGAGCGCAATATTTCATAGTAATCATGGAACGGGGGAGTGCGCTGATTGGCTCTTCTGGCTGACTAAGTATGGGGCCTTAAAGACCTGACTACATCAGAGGAATAGTAACTTAATCTTAACCAGATGGTAACGGGTTTCGTCACATCCTTTATTTTTAAAATAAACTCTCAAGGAACCTTCGTCTTATCTTCACTTAATCTTCATCACAATCTGTTCAAGCCTTAAGATAAGATTAATTAAGGAAGTGATAGATTATTGTATTGAAATTATTGTTGTTTCATTAGTTTTTGCAGCTGGTAGACGCTAACTTTGTTAACAGAAAGACGCCAGTGATTGTTGCCTCTGATTTTAAATTCGCAATCGTCTGAATTTATTCATATCTGATTCTGTTAAAAGTACATCATAGTAATCTATTTTAAAGTTGCGATATTAATTTTACTGTACTGTACTTACTTATTTATCTAACTTGACTTTAATGGGTGCCAAATATCACGATACTTGCAAACGTACCTTTCTTTACATTCCCTACCCAATTCAAACAAACATTTTTTTTTATGATATTGGAAGGCAAACAAGCAGACGCATTTCCTGATGTTAAGAAATTCACGCCGCCTAGAGACAGCAAAGGTGGTAATGGTGCGTTGCCAGCCTGAGGCCGGGATGTTAGGCCTCGAGCAAATGTAAGTTTACGGCTACCTTACCCTCCGAACCGGAACACGTCATGACGTTATGGCGGCAGGAATAGGTAAGGCGGTGGTACCAATCCGGACGAGTCGCTGCTAAACTCTACCACCTAGTTAGACGTCACTCTCCTATGCTCGCCTTATGCTTATGAACTGCCTGGCAAGGAAGACAGATGGTCTATTCTACAAAGGAGTCGGACCAACACGGGGGGAAAAGATGCCGGTTTTGGAGACTTGTTATCATTCGGATAAAACCTGATCAATTGAATAGTGGAATGTCAACCTCTCACTCTCTATCTATATCTATTTATATATTTTCCACATGACATAACTATCGGAGCCTGCCCTGTTTTAATTTTACAAAAAAATGTTTTGCAATTCCTCTCTTTCTCGGATCTTACTGTAAAAAATAGAGTAAATTTACTTAACTACTAGAGTAAATTTACTGAATCGCCTCTGTGGTCTAGCGGTTCAGTTGTTGGACTTGATGGCATGAGGTCCCGGGTTCGAATCCCGGGTCGGACAACACAACGAAAATTGGGTTTTTCCAATTTTCTAATAAAAAAATGATGCTCGGGATAGGATATGTGCCCGGTTGGCGATAGGCTTGCCACCTA
>NJDC01000422.1:320470-333398 GCA_002245475.1 Calephelis virginiensis
GAGTAAATTTACTTAATCGCCTATGTGGTCTAGCGGTTCAGTTGTTGGACTTGACGGCATGAGGTCCCGGGTCGGACAACTAAACAAAAATTGGGTTTTTCCAATTTTCTAATAAAAAAATGTTGCTCGGGATAGGATATGTGCCCGGTTGGCGATAGGCTTGCCATCTATCACACTGTGGGACTTAGTATCTTCGGCTAGTCGTGGGTGCCCTAGTTGGGCCTCTGCCTACTTCTTCGGGGATATGGGCGTGAAGATACTTTTTTTTAAATTCACTTAAGTTAATACATACCAAGCATTGCCAACGTGAGGCTGCGGTGTTGAGATTCATGCAAATGTCAAGTGGCTTCCCGAACTGAACCGAAACACGATGTAATGGTGATCAGTATTGTGTTAATGAATAGTGTCGAATGAAAGAAGTAGTAGTAATTTTCTATTTAGTCTAACTGCATGTCTGTTAAGCTGAAATCTTCATTATAGTAGTACTGGTGACAAGCAGTTATTGTTTTCTATAAGGTTCGTCTAATTTGTATAAACTTGCAATATGAGAAGATTGTCTGCCTGTGATATACAGGTGTTTTGCCTTATCATAGTACAGTGAATGTTGCTGACTGGCGACATGTCACTCCGACCCCAGGGTGCGGGGGATGATAGATCGTGACACAATCACAGCACCCTCTGTCGGCATATCCGTTTTCGTCACGATATTCAGTTCCGGACTCGGGAAATCCGAACATATTACATCGTGAAAGCTGTGTCTGCATATTCCAGAAAAATAATTGGGATAGCTCAGCATTATGCTCTAAAACCGAAATCTTTTTTGGAATTTTTATTGCGTAACGAGAAACTACTTTTGATTAAGAGTCCAGATCAATAACAGCAATAGCTATTTTAAAAAATCTTCTTTTACATACACATATATGTACACGCCAAGTTTCTTTTGGATTAGGCAGAGGGTATCCTGTGCAGTGTTACGATTGTTGCAGGCCTGCTTAGTTTCTTTTTATGCATTCTATCAATACTAACTCCACACTCAAGACTTGAACACCACAGGAGCGAACACTGACGCTATAACAGGCGATTAGTGTCAGGTTAGTAAAATGACCACTAACTTTGAAGAAGTAAAATCCCTCGCTCCAATAGCCTGACACAATTAAACGTAAGAAATAAACAATGCCCCAATTTGGAAACCTTTCATCAAAATAAAACCTTTTTCACTCGAAACAAAACTTTATACATTAAGCTTGTTTCGAAGTTGGAAAGTTTCCGTATTCTTCAATGATCATAACTTCCATTGAATTATTAATGTCTCGTAACCAGTAACAATTAGGACGAAGAGCGCAAAAGATGGGGTGGCGGGTGGGGGTGTGTGTAAAATGACGTATTTCATGCTTTGTCATCACGCTATTGCCCTTTTATGTAGCTATATGCGAAATTGTTGGGCAATATCAAATGTAATAACAACAGCCTGTACAATTTTTAACATTTTTAATTATTTATACGGGATACTCACGATCTCTTTTTATTTTATTTGTCGATATAAAAAGAGATCGTGAGTATCCCGTATAAATAATTAAAAATGTTATTAATTCGCGACGATTTCAGTTTAAAATCTTACTGTACAATTTTACCCCTTATCATAGAAGAGACAGATTTTTGTAAAATAAACAACAATAAGAACTAGTGGTCGCCCATTGGTCGAAGTTCGACCATAATAAATTTTATTATCTTGTTAATAAGAATGCCATCTTCGTTTCTCAAGACCATCTACTTTGTTTCCAAACTCTTTAGTGCGCCAGCTGTGACCTTTTATCGTTATCATCAATATATTTGTTTGTGTGTGTCAAATGCATGGTAGTGTGGGTAATGTTTTATTTATGTAAAGTACTTTATAAGTATTATTATTAAAAAATATTAGCTTTCTGCACTTCTCCTACACATAAACTATAAGTTTGCCAAATTGTATGCTCCTGAATCCCCGCAATTTTCGTAAAAAGGGGTCCAAAGTTTTGGCATCACGTATTAATATATAGATTCTTAATTAGTATACAATAGGGTAACACTTGATCAAAGATCTTATTAATTATCAAAAAACTAAAAATCCAATTAATTAAAGATAGCTTTATCTATTTTGCAAATTATGATTCGTAAAATTAGTTAATTACACGTTTCTGTTAGGTATGAATTTGAATAACAATTAATATGTTATTCTTTTATAGGTGTAAATTAATTAAAAACTGCCGTAACATAAAATATCAATAAGCTAGAGGTCTTATAATGTATTTGTTTTTGTCTCTTCAAATTTTTTGTCGTTTAGATATTTATTCATTAGTTTTTCCGGTAAAATTCGTTCGACTCGTTTTGTTTTGGGAAAAATTAAAGTGTTGTGTTTCCTAGTTTCCTCGTAGCTGAAAGGGAGAAAAAGTATCCTATGTCCGTCTCCTTGTGTAACTAGTGTAACTAACACGACTTATGAAAAAAAATATGTAGAATTGCAAATGAGGACTCGGTTCTCCTGAGGGCAAACTACAAATAATAGATTTTATAGGTGTGTTTCTGTCCTACTAGACTTGATGTGTAAGTCTTGTCTACCCTCAGCTCGCACGACCACAACAATGATAATCACTTAATATTATTACCCATTAGGAATAGGTAGGCAAGGCGATGCATAGCACTTTGGTGTCAGTAGTCTCGATGGTAATACGTCCCGTCATCCGGTGGTGGTAGATGATTTTATTATTAGACGCGATAGACGCGCCTCTAATCGTCACTGTGGCCTAGCGGTCCGGTGTTGGACTTGACTTCTTGAGGTCCCGAGTTCGATCCCGGTATTGGACAACATTAAAAATTAGAAAATGCGTATTTTGTAGTTTTGTTATAAAAACAAAGTTGCGCGGGATTTTATGTAGTTACTAGCTGACCCAGCAAACCTCGTATAGCTTGACAATAATACTTCGATAGTAGCGCAGTCTGCCGGACCCAATAGAAAACATTCCAAAATCAACGACTACTTACAAATAAAAAAAATAGTAATAAAAACATTTTCCAGAATAGCAAACTGTGAATCTAAACCATTCTCGAATCCCTTTGAACACACACAAAAAAATCATCAAAATTGCTCTAGTCGCTTAGGAGGAGTTCAGTAAAGATATTGGGTCACTTTGTGTTCTCTACTGCATCTATCATGGGGAATGCTCTGAGGAGTTGTTTGGTTTATTTCCAGCCGCTGATTCCACCTTCGGACTTCGCGACAGAGTTTAAAGTGTCATGCCCATCATCTTGATGCGTGGCGATCTACAACTGTGCGATTCCGAAGACATTTTTTATCTCGCACAACACCTTTGTGGAATCAGTTATCGAGGGCGGTATTCCCAAACAATTCTGACTTAAAGACCTTCAAGAAAAGAGCGTACTCATTCCTTAAAAGCCGGCAACGCATCTGTGACATTCCTGGTGTTGCGGATGTCTGTGGGCGGACTTTCCATCAGGTGACCCACTTGCTCGTTTGCCTCCTCTTCTATAAAAAAAAAACAAGAATTATATATATTAAGATTTCCTATAAACCGCGTTAACGGTAAAGAAAGGAAATAAAAATTTCCCCGCAGGATTTCAGTCCTCAGTAACTCAAATGATTAGAGCATTCGTCGGCTTGAGACGAAAGCGTACAGTAACGAATCCTGTCTGGGGCAAAAAAATTTATTTCTTTAAAATTTCGAGAACGTTTAGATGTTTGCATTTCCTGGTCTGGGTGTTTATCAAATTTACTCTGTTATCTGTACAAGTAGTCTTTTACTAACACCCATTACACAAGCATACAATTGACCTGTTTTGGGGTTAGATTAAAAAAAAGTATTTTCACGCCCGTATCTGTGAAGAGGTAGGCAGAGGCACAACCAGGGTAAACTGACTAGCCGAAGACACCAAGTCCCACAAAGTGATAGGTGCCAAGCCTATCGCTAACTGGGCACATATCCAATCCCGGACAACGCTATTTTTATTAGAATATTGAAAATCCAAATTTCCTAGTTTTTAAGTTGCCCGACCCGGGAATCGAACCCGAGACATTTATAAGTCAAGTCCGACACCGGACCGCCAGACCACAGAGGCGATTTAATTTCAACTCAATTTCTGTAATTTGTTCAGGAATAGTTTATTTATCTAGGAATCATGACTATACACAGTGTGAGAATCAAGAGTAAATGGACACTGACACTTTGTACTTACTCTTGAATATTCGTCGGTCTTTATTTATTTCAACCTATAATTACATACGTGAATGGCGTAGAATATATTACGCATTTACCGATGCCTGAACTCCGGTGACATATTATTACTCGTTTTTGATATTATTTAAATTATGCGCTGCAGCTATATTCCTCAAGCTTCGGAAATCCTAATGTATTTTAAAGATATCTATGTAGAGTTGTTATTACAAATAATTAATTTTTAAATGAAGATATAAATTGTAAAAAGTGTGAAGCCGAAGCGAATTATTTAAATTTTTAAATTAAAGTGCTGTACATTTTTTCATTTTCGTTTTGATAATTCATTAATATTACCTGAGTATAATATACTCATACATAGTAAACTAGCCGCGACTATGCCCGTATTTATAATGACGGTGTCTTTGTAATGTGAGAGGTCAGCTAACAAACGCACGGGTCTTCTGATGGTAAGAGACAATGGTGACATACAGACAACATTAATGTAATAGGTGCGTTGCTGTTCTATATCTGGAATTTTAGGGCCCCCAGATCAGAACATGACAGAGTCATTACGGCGACAGGAATAGGTAAGTCCCTACCCGGACAAGTTGATACATTGACCGCCTCGTTTGTCAAGTGGCTAGCGTACACGCCTTACTACACCGACTAACCTCGAGGCTCGGGTTCGATTCGCGACGGAGGCAGGCATTTACGTGATGAACATTTAGATGTCTGCATTTCCAGATCTGGGTGTTTATTAAATATATTCTTATATATTTAAGTATTTCTATGTATTATAATCGTTGACTTACACCCATAACACAAGCATATAACATGCTTACTGTGGGGTTAAAAATAATATTTAGATAACGTAGCTTAGGTTCTCATTAAATTGATTTAATAAATTAATTAATTGATTTATTTCGGATTGGTACTTCCACTGCAACTATTCGTGTCGACATAACATATTATGTTCTTCTCAGTGTCCTGTCGTCCTTGACGTGTGTTATAATGTGTATATCAATGTGTAAATAACAATGAGTACACACACCTATATATTTCTTTACGCCATGTCCTTTACGTGGTATATACAGAGTATAGACTGCCACGATTCTTTCAGTCCTACCTAGCTTCCATTGAAGTGCCATAATAAAGTGTATTTTATCACCCAAGTCTCATTGTGGGATTCTGCCACGTGCTGCCTTTTGTAAGTGTAAACTGTATTTTAGCTGACTTTGAAAAAGCAGGAGGTTATGTGTTCGACTTTCTGAAGCAACTTTAAATTCGTGTGTATGGGCGTACTTCCGAGGTTGTCCCATTGCCACCAATTCTAGATTTTATAAAGGGGTGCTAGGGAAATCGAGAAAAATCTTATTTTTGATGTACTTATATTCATATTTAAGTCCATATAAATGACCTACCCTGTATATGACCTACGCTAGGATTTCAGCTCGTAGCTATTTAATACCGACAGGTCGATGTCTCGTATTCGTAGCTCGTAGTGAGGTGATAAATCGTAGCGACACGATCGTAGCACCCTCTGCCGACGTATCCGGTCTCGTCTACGGAATCCACTTCCGGTCTAGGGAAATTTCTGTAACTGTCAGGTAGGTACGTGCTATATCTGTAGAAGCAGAATTTAATGCATTCGTAGAGACAAAAAAAAATAAAAATTCAGTTTGTTATAAATTTATGTACTAGCTGTTGCCCGCGTAGCTAATGGTCCCACAGGAATACTTATCGGTAAAAAACTATCCTATTGGTTAATCCAAGTTACACTCAATGTGTTTGCCAAATTTTATGAAAATCGATTCAGCAGTTTTTGCGTGAAGGAGTAACAAACAAACATACAACTTTCGCATTAATAATTAGTAGGATTTAATTTAAGCGTTTGATATTTTTGTGTTCCACCACTTGTACGATGGGACTGTTCTGAAGAACTTTTTTAATATAATGCGTCTTGCAGAATTTGGTCTCGCACTTCACCCTGCAGTGAGGCTTTCCACCCGCACCACCTTGATGCCTGGTCGTATTTTGATGACTTTGCTTTGCCCAAACGTTTTTTTTTTGTATGAACAGTCAAACTTTGAAATAGTCTTCTTGAAACAAACAAACAAGCAGTCACATCCTACCAATATCTATACTAATATTATAAAGAGGAAAGGAAATTCGACGCTGTGAGATTTACAAAAAAAAGATATTTAAATTTAAGGTTTAAAATTTTATTTTGACATTTATCGTTCTATTTCTATAGATCTAAACTAATATTATAAAGAGGAAATGTTTGAGTTTTTGTTTGTTTGTTTGAAATGAATACGGTCCATCAGTATTGGACCGATTTCAAAAGTTCTTTCACCTTTAGAATGCTACATTATCCTTAAGTGACATAGGCTTTATTTCATCAAAATTGGTGCTGTAGATTCCAAGTTACGCAGGCGAAGCTGCGTGAAACTGCTAGTTTGTTATATATTCAAAAGGTTATGCGTTTGTCACAACATTAATATTTATTTTATAACAAATTGTATATAATACAATATTTAAAAAACCACACAACTTTACCCAAACGAAAAAGACGAAGCACGGCTATGAAGGAATGTTTGTAACG
This sequence comes from Calephelis virginiensis, assembly GCA_002245475.1. Taxonomy (NCBI): domain Eukaryota; kingdom Metazoa; phylum Arthropoda; class Insecta; order Lepidoptera; family Riodinidae; genus Calephelis; species Calephelis virginiensis. The sequence continues at coordinate 327,281 of NJDC01000422.1, forward strand.
AGAGCGCGATACCGTACCTCACTTCCGCGGACATATCGCCGACAATACCTTGAAATGAGTTCTGCCCAATTATTACCTACTTCGGAGGCGCATTTAAGTTTTGCGTGAATTTAATGTTGTACTAGCTGTTGCCTTTGTGGTTAATGGTCACACAGAATCATTTTCCGGGATAAAAAGTATCCAATGTGTTAATCCAAGTTACCCTCTATGTTTGTGCCAAATTTCGTGAAATTGGGTTAGCAATTTTTACGTGGACGATTAACAAACAAACCTACAAACTTTCGCATTTATAATATTAGTAGGATGGATGTATTAATAATAATTGAAATAGTACTATATTATCACCTATTATGACTTATCCCACTAGTTGAACAAATTAACTCGCGATGTGGTCGTCGACCCCATACACTGATATGTAATTCTATATTTTTGACGTTATGTATTTCATATTCTGCTTGTTTTATGGTTTTATACCAGATTTAAATACAGTTCTAAAAGTTTGACCACAAAAGCTCTGTTGAAAGAAGTAAAATCATTTAAACAATCCTAAATTTCTGCCATTGTGTAAAAAAATGGGAGATAGATTTATAAATGTAGTTGAAGGAGCCTTTCAAATGGATGTCTCATTCAATATTAAACCTTAGTAAAATGTCTATAGTCTTCTGAGATTAAAGACCTTTTCACGAGCCTCGGCCAACCCTCAGAGGATTATCCTGACCTCATAGCTCGGTGCCCTAGATCAACAACTGGATTATGTATTAACAATGTTCAAGCCGTCGCGTTATAAAGTTGTATTTAATTCAGTTTGATATTTGACGACAAAATGTGTTGTTACTTGTTTTATATGTTTTTGTCTTGTTAATTGATTACATTGTGAATTGACAATGTACAAGTCAATCATTCTTTAATTTTTTTTTCTCAAGAGCCTGTTTTAATTTGTTTGGTTTCTTTTTATTATTGAACTGGTTGAAACATATAAGCCGCCGAATTTTCAGATTCATAAAAAATAACAAAAGAAAAATGTTTAAAAAGTGTGTTTAATGCTGTTCATGTTTTGCTTGCGATCTGTGAAATTTACGTATATGGGTATGTTTAGTTTCGGAAAAATTACAGTTTCGGAGACTCTTGACAGTACTTTCGGATAATGTTTGAACGATCTGGTTGTAAAATGTTAACCTAGATTTTTCCGGGTAGGTACTTAAATTCCTCCATATTCGATTTGTATATTTGTTTCATCTATCATTCTTTCTACATGACCGTACCAATGGAGCATGCCATTTCTCATTTTTACTCCAATGCTTTCTTTTAATCCCATTCTTTCCCACATCGCTTGCGAATGCGGTTAACGAGCGTAAAATAATAGATTTTCCATAGTGCTCTCAATCGACAATCGTATTTATTTTAAGGTTTTTCTGATAAGAGCATGTTTTTTATTATTTGTACACCATCTTGTTCTTTCAGTCTTATTTTCTGTGTAGCGTAACACCACAGATTTTCCGTAGCGCTTTCATTGACAGCTACTTTCCTGTTTTTATGACACTCCAACTGTCGCTTCCATTAAGTATCTACCTACGTATAGTATTCTTATTTGAATAGGGATAAACTACTTTTGAATCTTGTCATGTCTTGTTTTGTCTTCTGAGATTAAAGGCTTACAGCCTTGCACAACCCCCAGAGGATTATCCTGACCCAGTAGCTCAATGCTGTTAATCTAAATTACGTGCGAACAAATTTTGAACCGCGTTCGAGTGTTAGGTACTACAATTTTTATCATGTTTATCTGTTTTAAGACTTAAATTAAGGATGATTTGTCATAAATTTTATGTGTGTTAATTATATGCTTAATAATGGCGATTAAATTTATTTTTGAGCCATTATTTAGGAGTTCGCGGGTAATCCACCAAACAAATGTTGATCGACGACAAATATTCATGTAATTTTGTTTGTAGCTCTGGGATTTCACCCGACATCATAATAAAGAAAAAAATGAGTATGTATAATATTTGAGATTTGCTCCCATACAAGGTTGTGTTATTACCCATTTTTAGTAAAGTGATATTTGTACAAATAATTTCACGGCCTACATACTCGTATATTTCTAATTCTACTGAAGAATATCAGTACACGAAGGCGCTTGAAATATTATTAAAATGGAATCTGTTTTAATAGATAAAAAGTAATATTAAAAGTATCTTCACGCCCATATCTCTGAAGTGGTAGGCAGAGGAACACAAAGTCCCACAATGTGATAGGTGGCAATGCTGCCTATCGCCAACCGGGCACATATCCAATCCCGAGCAACGTTTTTTTTAGAAAATTGGATAAACCCAATTTTCTTTCTGTTTCCCGACCCATGATTCGAACTCGGGACCTCATGAAGTCAATTCATACAACTAAACCGCTAGACCACAGAGGCGAATAATTAGTACTATTAAATGGTTTTGAAATAAATGATCGTTTTGTTTGTGACGTAGTTATAAAACACAATCTATCAACTACTTTGCGCGTTGCTGGTACGCTTATGGGGCCTGGAATTGATGTAATATGACGTCACGCAATTGCCTAAAAAATCTAATACCTCGAGAATAATTTATGGCATCAAAATAATTCAAATTTTCCATGGTCAGCATCGGGTAAAACTTCCAAATATTCATACATATTCTTAAATAAAGCAACATTTGAACTGTTAAATGTATCAGTTATAATCTATTATTAGATGATGATTAGTCCTAGCGTTTTCTCTTTTTACTAACTACTATTACTAGTTTTGTCCTGTAAAAAGCGAAACCGGTGGGATATTTGTATAATTATAAATTATAAGTGATATGTAAAACAGTGCAAGTGTTTCTTAATTTAAAAATATCAAAATAAGTCGTTTACTGCTTTTTGCTGCTGAGGACAACAGCGCACCTAATAAAACTTTTTTACTTTTCATTATAGTCACAACAACTTGGCTAAGCGCCACGATTTTACTTAACCCTATGCTGATAATGAGTGTAAGGATTTGAGTCGCTACATCGTGTGGAAAGGGTTCCAACATACAACATGGACTCGAAGGCAAGGCCGTTCGTTATCGCTGGAAGTATGTCGATCGCGTGACCTCTGCAATTATCCAACCTTATAATTATACTCGTACAGCCTGAAGTAATACTTATGTTGAATTTCGCTTTTGTGGATTTGTTTTATATATCTCTGTTTATCAATAAATAAGTGAATTATTTTATTAACACGTTTTTTTGTAGTGAACACTTGTGCTTATCCACTATACACTTTATTTAACACTTTCTGTTACTCTCCAGCCGTTACAAAACATCCAACCAAATAAGTAGTGAACGTTAAATTAAACCAGTCTTTTTTTATCTTTAGTTTCAAAGTCCTGATAATGCAGTAGAAAGTGAAACCGGTTGGCTGAAGAGTAACAGAAAGTGTTAAATAAAGTGTATAGTGGATAAATACAAGTGTTATTTAAAAAAAAAACGTGTGTATACAATGGAATTCCACCAAGTGCTGACGACAGCAAGTATAGTTTTTAACTATTTTATTATTTACTGTGTGTTAACCACAGCTGTGATTTTTTTTGTGATTACGCTGGAATCGTAGAAGCAATAAAAATGAATTGCAGCTAAATAAACTTTTGTGATTGCCTCTACAGACTAGCTATCCGGCTTCGGACTTGACTTCTTGAGGTCCCAGTTTCGATTTTTGATTCTTGATTCTTGCAACAAAAAATAGGAAATGTGTATTTTCAATTTTCTAATAAAAATAACGTTGCCCGGGAGTGGACATGTGCCCAGTTGGCGATAGGCTTGCCACCTATCACTTTGTGGGACTCAGTGTTTTTGGCTAGTCGTGGGTGCTCTGGTTGTGTCTCTACCAACCTCTTTGGACATATGGGCGTGAAGATACTTTTTTTTTATTCGGTATTACAAATAAAAACGGGTAAGAACTTTATAACTTTCGAAGAGTCAAACAACCAAAAGTCTTTACCAGTGTACGTATTTGTATCAGTGGTTCCTCAAAATACCTTTAAAATAATCTGTTAAATTACGTCAAATTAGGAAAGCCGTTTCCAATATTTTTAACAGAGTCAGATATATATAGTATCGCAGATTGTTATTCGCAACGTGTTAACCTAGGTTAGCTTCAACAACTATTGTTCTTCGTCATTACGTCAGACTTTATTCGGAATTACATTCAAGCTGTAATGATGGACTTTTTTGAGCTGGGATTTTTTTGAACATTTGCTCCGTTTTGAACTTATTAATAATTCGTTTGTTGATTTTCGATAATTTCAAAAAAAATGTTTTTAACATTATTTCTAAACATTTCAGATCGAAAAAGTCACATCATATGTTTTAGAAACATTATTTTCTTCACTAATTACAGGTGGTCAGACTAATATAATTTTGAAATAATTATTTTTTGGAATAATTATTATCAATTGGAACTCTCTGTTCCAAACCTTCTAAAAGTTAACCTTCTTCTTTCACCATACGTACTTACTCATCGTGATATTTCGGCTAAGAGGGTTTAGGGCAGCTGGTTAATCTTCTGTCTTAACATCTTAGGTTAGCAATGCACTGTTAACATTTGATTGGGTATAGGCGACGCATATTTATTATCATCGGAAAATCCGTCTGCTTTATAATGTTTAAAAAAAATGCAAATCATAATTTGTTTTATTACTCCGAGGTGACAGTTCGTGACGGTGATTACGGAGATAGGGCATGCCTCGTCAGCGCTTTCCTGGTAATACTACACAGTCTGTATTGTAAGCAGTCTTTATTAAATATACTGGATTTTTTTATATCACATCAAGTTTTCTATACAAAATTACTTAGTTTGGTGACACAAACTTATCTGGAAAATAAAATTTTAAAACTTCCTTTTTTTTAAAAATCCTTTTTTCCGAAATGGGCCTATTGACAACAAGTTTGAATCTGATGATGGAATCCCAAGAAAATCAAGGCTGATGGGGGCTGACATGAAATTGAAACCAGAATCCGTTTTTTGCAGAATCTTTCACTAGATTGAAAGCAGGCAGCAGAGATAGAGTAGTCTTTTCCGTATTTTTTTATAATAAGAATATGTATTTGTTGATGGAATTTACAAGCGTCCTCCTTACAATGGTGTGTTGCCAATCTGCTTGTGTTTTTGTCTCTTGTTTGAGTTCATTATTTGAGTATGAGGATCAAATTATCATATTTTAGGATAGAAAAATAATGTAATTTGTATCTAATGTAGAAGTATCTTCACGCCCATATCCCCGAAGGGGTAGGCAGAGGTACAACCAAGGCACCCACGACTAGCTGAAGACACTAAGTCCCACACTGTGATAGGTGGCAAGCCTATCGCCAACCGGGCACATTTCCAATCCCGACCAACATTTTTTTTATTAGAAAATTGGAAAAACCCAATTTTCTTTATGTTGGCCGACCCAGGATTCGAACCCGGGACCTCATGCAGTCAAGTCCAACACCCGGACCGCTAGACCACAGAGGCGATCTATCTAATGTATTTACGCATAATTACAGTGTTAGTAGAGGTAAAAGCGCTAGAAAAAGGATTACTTTAATATTTTTTTTGAGATTTACGTGTACTTAGTCTGTTTATTTTTTACAGGTACTAAACTTTCTGCGATCTATGATTTAGCTGAAGACAATTTGTAAGTATTTAATAGTATTTCATTCACTTTTTTTAAGTATTGCACACAAATTTTTGACAAAAAATAGACAGTGATAAATGGAAATGCACGAAAGGTGGGCTTGTCTCTAGGTATCCATATTTTTACAGCCAATCCTACAAATAGAATCTGTGGACGGCATTATGCACATTAAATATGCCTAAATAAATTACCTTAATATAATAATAATACAAGAAGAATAAAAATAAGAATGTTTTATTTGGTTAATTGGGGTTTTCCAATTTTCTAATAAAAAAAGTGTTGCTCGGGATTGGATATCCGGGCAATAGGCTTGCCACCTATCACATTGTGGGACTTAGTGTCTTCGTCTAGTCGTGGGTGCCCTGGTTGTGCCTCTTCCGACCATTTCGGGAATATGGGCGTGAAGATACTTTTTTATTTATTCGGTAATACAAATAAAAACGGGTAAGAACT
>NJDC01000422.1:334073-349419 GCA_002245475.1 Calephelis virginiensis
CATTCATTTTTTTAAGTATTGCACACAAATTTTTGACAAAAAATAGACAGTAATAAATGAAAATGCACGAAAGGTGGGCTTGTCTCTAGGTATCCATATTTTTACAGCCAATTACAAAAGGCATTATGCACATTAAATATACCTAAATAAATTACCTTAATATAATAATAATACAAGAAGAATAAAAATAAGAATGTTTTATTTGGTTAATTGGGGTTTTCCAATTTTCTAATAAAAAACATGTTGCTCGGGATTGGATATGTGCCCGGTGGACTGTAGGCTTGCCACCTATCACATTGTGGGACTTAGTGTCTTCGTCTAGTCGTGGGTGCCCTGGTTGTGCCTCTTCCAACCATTTCGGGAATATTGGCGTGAAGATACTTTTTTTTTTTATTCGGTAATACAAATAAAAACGGGTAAGAACTTTATAACTTTCGAAGAGTCAAACAACCAAAAGTCTTTACCAGTGTACGTATTTGTATCAGTGTTAGTTCCTCTTGGTGTTCTACTGATAGCACATGAAACTCGTGGGTCGATTTAATGCTTTTGTCTTTTAGTTTTTATGTTAGAAGTGCAACTTGAAACGAAAATAAATTCAAAATGAAACTAACGGTCGTAAGCCGTGTTATAAAATACCGTCTGGACTATAGACTTGGTCCAAATTTAGTAATAATCGGAAGATAGAAATAAAGTTCAAAAGGTAACCTTTAGTTGTAATGCGCGTTTACAACCTTCTATATTGGCTTTTAAAATATGCCATTTAGGGTATCATTAGGGTTGACTAATTCAGAATTATTGTTCGATTCCGTTAATGATACTTTTAGAAAAAATACTGTCTATGTTTTGCTTGGTGTAAATGCTAATGCGTTGCAAAACAATCTGGACATTTGTTGTAGAATTTCATTACCTACTTAGTGTTGGATTCTTCTAATAAAACAAATCTTGCTCATGTAACCAAATATATTTACTTCTTCAAAATTGGACAATTTATTTTATCGGTCAACATAACATTCAAGTGGATATTCAGATACTGATATGAATACTATCAGTAGTAGCATTACTTTACATATACAATATACAACTGAGACAACGTAATATTATGTAGTTATAATAAGTAATACACTCAATTTATTCATGATTACCAACTCTAATAAAATAGTTGTTTATCGAATATTAAACCTAATATATTACAAGACATGACCTAGAAATGTACTAGAAAATATGTAATTCCCAGAACCCCGAGAACCAAGCTGCGGTAAACGTCCAGCCGGGTGGATCGGATAGTCAAATTCCCAGCAATCACAGATGTGGAATTATATATATGGAACTGGACATTCCTGCGGGAACGCAGCCGTCTACTCTATTGTAATGAATAGGGTGACCACGAGTGACTAGGCTACATTCACTCTAATGTTTATATTTACTTTTTTTATTAGAGCTAAAGTAAACGAGGCTCACAAACAGCCGCAATATCAGAAGTTTAAAAGTTATTTGCTGATCTTTTTGTAATTTCCTTTAAAACAATGCTAGTTCTGTAATTTGATTACAATGACAAATTCGACGCTGTGAGACTTACAAAAAAAGATATTTAAATTTAAGGTTTAAAATTTTATTTTGACATTTATCGTTCTATTTCTATAGATCTAAACTAATATTATAAAAAGGAAATGTTTGAGTTTTTGTTTCCTTGTTTGAAATGAATAGGCTTCAAAACTACTGGACCGATTTCAAAAATTCTTTCACCCTTAGAATGCTAAATTATCCCTGAGTGACATAGGCTTTATTTCTTTAAAATCGATGCAGTAAAAGACAAGTTACGCAGGCGAAGCTGCGTGAAACTGCTAGTAGTCTAAAATTGATTACTACGAATGTCATAGATAAATGGATTGTTTTGAGTTTGAGTCAATTTGTATCTCTGGAATAATATCCGGAGACAGTGTGAATCATGGTCACCATAGCTAGCAACACAGTTGCAGTAACTGGATTAACGTGTTATAAGCAGGCGCGGAAGCAGTCGAGCAGCAGTCGCATAAATATGGAACCAGTGCGAGATTATTTGGTTTTCTTAGCATAGAAAATATTCTTGGTGGTAAAAATACTAGGCAGCTTCAGACACCAAAGATGTTCGGGAGCGTAACAAATCATGAATAAACTAGTTGTCGATTGCGGTTTTGCCCGCTGCTTAAGTTTTTTATAATCTTGGAAGGCAAACAAGCTGACGGATTTTCTGATGGTAAAAAATTAACGCCATCTAGAGACAGCCAAGGTGATAATGGTGCGTTGCCAACCTGAGGCCTGGATGCTAGGCCTCGAGCAAAAGCAAGTCTAACAGCTAACGTATCCTTTGAATCACGTTAACAGCAAGTGCTGATATTATGGTAGCTGGAATAGGTAAGGCGGTGGTATCAATCCGGGCGAGTCGCTGCGAAACTCTACCAACTAGTAGGATGTTACGGTGCTGGTGACCTCCCTAACCATAACTGAAAACGTGAACATATCCATAACATAAACGTGAAATAGGGAATATGGGCCCTTTAGTGAGTCGTGGTTTTATTTTAGTGCCTGTTTAAGTCTAGCTGGGATTAACATTTAGGTTAGGTTTTCCCCGTGTTGGTCCGGGCTCCTTTGCAGAATAGACCATCTGCGTTTCTGAAAGATAGCTCGTAAAAGGCGAGCATAGGCTTACCGTCACTAACACTGTGACATCTGACTAGGTGGTAGAGTTTCGCAACGACTCACCCGGATTGGTACCACCGCCTTACCTATTCCTGCTGCCATTACCGTCATAACGTGTTCCGGTTTGGAGGGTAAGGTAGCCGGTAAAGTTACTTTTGCTCGAGGCCTTACATCCGGGCCTCAGGTTAGCAACACACCATTACCACCTTTGGTGTCTCTAGGCGGCGAGAATTTCTTACCATCAGGTAATCAGCTTGTAGTAGCAGTAAACCGTCAGCTTGTTTGCCCTACAATCTCGTAAAAAAAATTTTGGTATTTTAGCTATGATGGGTTTCTTACTCCTTGTAAGACCATTGTAATAGTTGTAATAGTAACCTTAAACACAGCGATGATTTTGTATTTGGTTTAATGTCAATGGCTTTCTCTCGCTAGAAAGTATCTTCACGCCCATATTCCCGAACAGATAGGCAGAGACACAACCAGGGCACCTACGATTAGCCCAAGACACGAAGTCCCAAAGTGGGATTGGTGGCAAACCTATCATCAAACCGGGCACATATCCAATCCCAATCTTTATTAGAAAATTGGAAAAACCATATTTGTTTCTGTTGCCTGACTCGGGAATCGAACCCGGGACCTCATGAAGTCAAGTCCAACACCTGGACCGCTGGACCACAGAGAAATGCCCAGCTAAATCGCCCTTTTACAACAACGTTTTAAATTATTTAATTAAAAAATTCAACTTATTTTTTTAGTTATAACTATAAGCATGCGGAAACTTAATATACACTATTTTGCTAGCAAGAGGTTCCAGTATGGAACACGACAATGACAAGCACGAATGCTACTGCAGTAGGAATAATTTCAAAACAAGCTACAGTTTTAAAAACCTAGTCTCGATGAAACTTGTTATCAGGTTGCTTGTTTTCCTGGGTACATTCATACATCCAGTGTTTGACATGAGAAGGTCTCGGGTTCGAATCCAGGGTCGGGTGACGTAAAGATGTGTATTTTTCAATTTTCTCATAAAAACACGGAAGAACGTGAATGGATATGTGCCCGGCGGTGTATAGGCTTGCCACTTATCACATTGTGCGACTTGTGTCTGCGGCTAGCCTTTGATGCTCTTGTTATACCTCTGCCTACCCCTTCAGAGACACTGGCGTGAAGATACACTACACGCACTATAAAAAACATGTGATAACAAAAGGTATCAGTATAGTTAGTCAATGCCCTAATTCAGAGTTTTTCCTTAAAAATAAATTTACTGTTCGCCAAATAAGCGGATCCTATGGGAAAGTAAATATGTACGAGAAAAGACTTCCAAAAAAACAGCAAAATAGTTTTTTAATTCCGGTCTATAGGACAATATGAATGTCGTTAGTTTTTATCCAGTAGAGGGTAACGCACTCATTACCCTTGGTTTTTTGGTTCTTAAATTGATTTATAAACCAGATATGCCTTACATTGTACGTGGATTTCATTGGTTTTATGAGTGTAGCGTGTTCCATCATCGGCACTTAGGGAAACTCCATGCTCCACGACGTTCGTTCGCATTCAATACCGTCGATACAATCTTTATCCAAAAGCAATAAAAATAGTTTTACTAGTTCAGCATTTCTGTCGATTTAGTATCACCCTTGCCTATTGTTGCTGCCATAATATCAGTTCTCTCAATAGTCGTATTGACTGGAACACTTGGCCTATAATCCACCAGAAACTTTTATTTATAGTGTCTATAGGCGACGTTTGTCTCTTACATCAGGATAGTCGCTTGTTTAATCCTTATCTTAAACACGTTCTAAACTTTTTTAAACATGCCTTTCAAAAAAGGTAAGCGAAGGACAGTTTGTTACCATCTTCCGATTATTATTAAATTTGGATTGAGTCTACGATTCAGGTGTAGGTAAACCAATGTTTACAGCTGTCTAGAAGCCTTATTATACTAGATAAATACAAGATATCCTAGAGTAAGTATTCCTACACTTGCATCGATTTTTGCCAGCGCATTTACAAAGTGCTTCTGAAACTTGTGACTATGCTAATCACACGCCTTCACGGGATGCTCCGGGAATTTCAGTTAAAACTTGCTGGCTCCAGATCGTATTCTCGTGAAGTGAAAACTCAATATCAGCGTCGCCAGTGATCCCTTTTCTACTTCTACAGACGACTATTAAATTTCGACTATCACTTATTTATTTGAGATGTGATACGTTTTTGAAGAGACAACACGACACGCACACGGCGAAGTATCCTATGCTCTCCTCTGCAAGTGCGAGTGTTGTTCTGTCTAATTTTTAAATTTCAAAACAAAATAAACATGGGACAATCTACAAAAAAGCACATACTACAAGACTAGAAAGAACAAAACAAACAAAAAGAAAGACAACGACGAAATTGGTATTGTAGCTCAAAATACATTTTGACTTTTATCACTTTCCCACGGAAACCCCTTAAGTAGGTATTAGCGGGATTAAAAGGTGCCTATAACCTTTCGCGGAACATGAACTACCTACGCTCCTAATTTTATTACGATCGGGTTTCATCGGATACATGCTACAGACAGACTTAGAAATCTGCAACTATTTTTTTTAAAATAATGGTGTTTGAAAGAGACGTAGCCCGAATGGATGTAAGAATTTTGGTTGATGATGTAGTGTTGGAGCAAGTGAATGAAATTGTCTAACTTGATTGCGCTTTCAGCAGTGATGGAAGGTACACCGCGGATGTAGACAGGAGAGTGTGTGCAGGGAATAGTGTGAATGGAGCGTTGGGTAAGCTATTTCAAAGCGAGGTTCTGACTCAAAAAGCTAGACACGCTTTGCATAATTCTGTGCTTATTCCAACGCTATTGTATGGAAGCGAGAGTTGGGTATGTCAGAAAGAGCATGAAAGTAGGATAAATGCAGTCGAAATGAGAGCACTACGGAAAATCTGTGGTCTCGCTGACCGCATTCGTAACAGTGAGATCCGAGAAAGAGTGGGATTGAAAGAAAGTGTTGGTGTTAAAATGCGTAAGGGCATGTTGCGCTGGTTCGGTCACGTGGAAAGAGTGACAGATGATCTTTCATCAATCTTTTGACAAAGTAGATACACAATGCGAATGTGGTTTGATGTAGGTACCCGGGGAGATCAGATCACGTATATTATTATATATTATTCGAGGGTGGTGTCAAGAGTCCCTGAAACTAGCGTGTTTGTATGAAAAGGGTAATTAATGTGAAGGAAGCCAGACAGATTTGTCAGGATCGTGAGGTCAGGCTCTCGATACTCTCTGCCTAGTCCGTAAGTGACTTAGCGTGAAGGTATGTATGTATGTATGCATGTATATAAGGTGTTGCCTATAACCTTTCACGGAACATGAACTCCCTACGCTCCTAATTTCATTACGATCGGGTTTCACCGCAATCACGATCAGGATACAGACAGACATTTTATTATTCTGCAACTATTTTTTTTAATGTCCTCAATGTACATAGTTTACAGTACTACTATTGAAATTATACGCTTCGGTTTTACACTTTTTACTCTTTTTTCACGTTATACTTTTATTTTTAAATTGGCTGACCTAATCTAAATTTAAGCGAATGATTAATTATGTAATAACAACTCTATATAGATATCTTTAAAACATTCGGATTTCCGAAGCTTGACGAATATAGCCGAAGCGCATAATTTAAATAGTACTACTGTACTCTTTTACACTTTGCTATACGTATAAACAGATAAAAAACAAGTAAAACTAAGTTTCTAAGTGACTTACCTATTTATTCAAATAGCAATTAGCAATGCATCATCCCAACTATAATCTGTCATTGGCTAATTGGATCTGGAGTATCGATTGGCCAAACAAGGGTTCGGCCTACTGTTCAACAATTAATATGGAATAGTTTATCCTATCAAGTATTTACGAGTAGTCTAGAAACCAAATGGAAATTACTTGGTTTGATTGAGGTCTGTGTCACGTTTTCTGCAAAAACTATCAGATCTCAAAGGAAAAGGTACGTGCAATGATACTAAAGTAAACGGCTTCTATACAATAGCTGACCTAGTGATTTATTAAAGATATATAAATTACTAGCGAATCCATTCGACTTTTGCTCATGTTATAAAGTTTTATAAGAGCTTATGTTATAAGTTAAGTTTCAAATTTTTTGTCTCTAGGCGGCGTGAAAATCATCGAAAAATCCGCCTGCTTGTTTGCTTTCCAATTAAAAAAAAAATAAACAAAAAAAATCAATAGTAAAATAAATTGAGTGTATTTCTTTAAAACGCGCGTTTTATAATGGGTAGCGGGCGGATAACGCGCTCGCGGTGCGGCGACGATAAGTCAAAAGTAACGGTACCTATTTTTAATTTTGAGTTTAAAAAATTTAGTTAATTCTGAAGTATTCAATAAAATTATTTAGTGAAGTTTAACTGATGTAGTAACATCTAGCAAGTGTTATTCAGCTGATAAAGATTATTTCTATGTACGTTTAAATAACTTCACAATTACCACATTATACGTGATTATTTTTATAATTAAAATGAGTGCAGTGAGATATCCTTAAGTTCATATTTTTAAAGAAAGTTTTTTTTTATTGTTTTTGATGTGTACACATCAAAACTAATATTGTTGAGTAGTTTAAGTTTTAGTCCTGATGATACTGTATAAGCGAAACCGGTAGGCTACTTATTACAAAGTAATAAATTATAAGTGATAAGTAAAACAGTACAAGTGTTTCTTTCTTTAAAAATATGAATATTTGGAAGTTTTACCAAGCGCCGACGACGGAAAATATCAAATATCCTTAAGTTATTAACATCATTCATCAGTGTGACGGACTTTTTTGTAGGTCTATAAAAAAGGAACAATCTCGCCATTCATTGTTCTGTTATAACTCAAAAAAAATATATCAGCAGCGTTATCGATAAAAACTCCCACTGACCTGGAATTCCACCGAATCGTTAAACAAACATCGCTAGCTGTGCTTCAAAACAAATTTGCACTAAATTTCTAAACATTCCACGTGAATCATTGACTACTGGTGGACAGATATACAAACAAAACGGTGAAACTTTGCTTTATAGCAGCGAAAATAGATGATCATCTCTAGACAAATTACACGGATTCATCAGACCCTAAATTATGCAAAAAGTATGATTATGTTATATTTGTTAACTGAGTCCTTACCGCGAGTTTACAGCTTGTCAAGTTTACTATACTCGCTACCGTCTCTCTAAGTAATTTGTATGAAAACTTTGAACAGCGCCTCTGATGAGACTAAGAGAAACACATTTTTAGACCAAAAGTGCCATAGATTTGGATACGTAACTTACGGAACGTAATCTATGCCAACTCACGGTAAAGCTTGTGTTAAACGTTAGGTAACTACTCTAATACATAGAAATACTTAAATAAATCTAAGGAGGGGCCATAAATACCTCCATGTTCATTGCAGTGGTGATTGTTCCCGTCGAGAATGGCACCCCAGCCTCAAAGATTGTCTCTAACTTCTTAGCCAACGAGGTTGTTAAATAATTATATTACGTTGAAGATCAGCAATATAACAACAAATGATATTTTAGCGTCCTTGCCATTTTTGAAGACAGGACAAATTAATAACTCTAATCGGTATGTATTTGTATATTATATATACTAAATATATTTTGTATTGTATTGTATTTTATATTGTAATGTATATTATATATCACCATATAGCAGTATGCAGAAAATATGCAGTAAACTTATAAGTTATGTTATCTTCCCAAGTAACTGCCATAGTAACGTCTTCTCAGTACGTCAAAGCCCAACGTAATGCCCTTTGATCTTAAAATTTTCAGCAATCAAATGCAAAAAGAATTTTTAGTTGCCAGTTACCGAAATGCTGAACAATTTAAATTGAAAAAAAAGGAATCAAAATAGACTTTTAAACTGAAGTCATACTATACAGTTGTTATGAAGAGATAACTAGTAAATTAAAATTTATTGCCTTTTTGGAATTTGTCGCGTTAGTTTCAAAACTGTAAAACACTTTTTGTTGCGCGATGCAGGTATCGAACCCGGCACCTCACGAAGTCAAGCCCAACACCGGACTGCTAGACTACAATGGCTATGATTGAAAATGATTGAATATTTTTGTAGCAACTTCTTCACACTCATTTTTTGTATATAAATATTTTTTTAAATTATTGCCCCTTTCTGGTGCGGGACCTTTAGGCCATGATTCTCCATTTCATTTTCCATTTCATGATTAATTCTTTTTAACTGTCATAAGTTGTTTCAGGGCCAAAGTCATAAGTCAAAGTCATGTCAGGGTCTTGAGTAAAGTGTTGGCTTCATCAACTCAAGCTCATCTAGTGAGATTTGGCGGCAGCGATGAAATATACGATACACTAATTTCTTCATAAATAATTCACTTGTGCACTTTATCTGAACAAAATTAAACTAATTCCCACCTAAATTGCATAAGTTTACTTATAATTTGCACAAAATTTAATAATTACAAAAAATACGACTATTTTCTTACATGATGGCGCCAAAATTTTAAATAGTTTTTATTTGATTTAATACCATTTTAAGGTAACAGATAATATACTAAATAGGATATTCGGGAAATCATTCACTTACCTTACATCATAGACAACTCTGTCTGCATTGCACCATACTGCACTAGTACGCTTACGGCATTCAATATTTACAAGTTATTTTTATGCAAGGGATCTCCCTATCTTTAGGGCAAGCCGTCGTCATGGCAACTCAATTTCCCCATAATCCCCTCTATTCTGGCCCGGTCCCCTGTATTATCCATCACCTTGTCACCGGCCATCCATCAGACCGTAGCGAGCGAATGTCAAATTAAATAAACTATGTCCTTTTAACAAATCCAATTGCGCTCTGCGGCTGTCTTGAGTTCCGGAAGATATTTTTAGATAGTTTCGTAAATCACTTAAGTGGTTTTCTTAAAATTGTTGGGCTATTTTTGTTTATTGGTTTACGGTTTTAAGATGTTTTACCTGATTGCAAAGGAAGAATCGAATATACCAGATTTTCTCAAATTAGCTTAAGATATTTTAAGAAACTTGATGGTAAAAAAATCATAAATTAAAATGTAATATATGAATAAAAATACTTATCATCGATAAGCTCACTCAGCTCATTTTGAACTCGAAAAAGTAAATACGGAATATTAAAAGTTCAATTTAATTTAAAATTAAATTTATTTTTAGTTTGACTTTTTACTATTTCTTTCAGAATATCCAGACAAAATTTCGATCACTAATTTGTTTATTATGTTGTTATCGGATCCATAAAGTCGAAATCGATCTATAGATTTATTTACTAAATATATATTTAATTTGACATCTTTGAAATGTCATCCTTGAGAGTAATTTGTTAAATATTTTCGCCGATTTAAAAAATAAGAAAGCTATCGCTTCGTCTGTTTGTATTTTTGTGTTTATTTGTTATGCAAGTTCTTATCCAAACATGAATGGTTTTTAATATTTTTTGTTAGGAAGATCATGTTTCAGAAGTAGTAGAATTTAATCAAAATACGACAAGTAAGTTCTGAAGTATATACATATAATAACGTGTATTTTTTTTTACTCAGAGCTTTTTAAATTAAATTTGGTTTTTGAAGTATTTTGACTTTTAAATGATTTAATTCTGCGAAAACTTCAATATTTTTACTAACCGTAATTTTACCATAAAAACACATTTGCTCAATTGATATTAATGTGTTTTCAGAATTTGAATTTTTCGTAGTAAACCAATTTTTTTTCACATTGTCAAAATGTAAAACGGTACATTAAAAAAATCATATTTACATAAGCTATTCGGTGTGACAGGCAGCCAAAAACAAAACTGCAAGGCTGCACCCAAGAATTTGTAAAGAAAGTGCGCCCTTGCGTATCCCCTCAAAATAGGTTCGTCCATGGCGTTTTAATGGTGTTTTGAACATGGGGAACATGACGAGTATTCAACTTATTTTTACTGGCTTTAAAAAAAAATAATGTATTAAGATGAAGATGAAAATATGAGGTGTATATATAAACAACCAATATAAGATAAAACCGAGACTATGATATTAACCTCTAGTGTAAATTTGTAATTGTAGCACTCAGGGAACTAGGTTCTGTGAATGCTATACTCGCTAAGCCGAAATCATTAATATGTTTGTGTATAGTTAATTTATTTGAGGTACTAACAAAAATTAGAAGTAACGAAAGTTATATCTAGTTTTCGTTATTTCAATATTTTAGATTGTTTTTTTTTGTATTATGATTTTTTGTATTATACATACTGATTTATTTAGTTTAACATATTATGCATAAGGCTGGCATAGTCGTTTCAATTATTTTTTTCATTTGAAAGACTCTATGTACTTACTTCAGGGTAGCAATCACGCTACCAATTTCGGATCTGATGATGGAATCCCGATAAATAACATACTTATTTTTTGTATACGTAGATGAAGTAGAAGTCGGTAGTTTCACTGCATTTAAATTGTATAGAAATAAAAATTAACAGAGTAGGAAGCAAATGTTTTTTCTGTTACTTACTTATTCCAATAGCGCCATAACTCAGGACTAGTAAACACCGAGTGGAACACTACTATTTACACACACCATTAGTCCTCGTTATTTTTAAGCACAATTATGAGATTGTATCTCGTGACTAATGTGCGCTGTGGTTTACACGTGTTACTTATTAACCTTATTAGTTTGGACTAAAATAAATAAGTCACTGTAATATTTTAAAAAAGAAGTATACATTTGTGTGGCTCTCTGTGGTAACCAACGTCTGTGAGAACTCTCCCTCTCACCCTGATCTTCCGCGACGTTGTGGGTCTCTTGTGTAGAATAGATCATCTGCTTCTCTACCTACCTGGTAGCTTGTAAGTGGGTTACCAATGTGACCACTGTGAGCCTTGCAGCCTATCTGAGTAGGAATCATACGCATTTCTGCCGCTATATAGGGCACTGTCATGTTTTCGGCTTGAAATAAGGGTACTGTTTTATATACATGCATGTATTAGCTCGCAGAACTGACAACCACTGAGGAAGAAAGGTTCTCGAGTGGCGGCCCCGCACCGAAGGACGTAGTGTTGGACGACATCCCACCCAGTGGATACAAGCAGCTGGTGACTGTTATTTGTGGCGCTCTTTGGGGAAGGCCTATGTCCAGCAGTGGACGTCCTCCGGCTGAAGATGATAATGATGAATTAGCTTCCAAGCACCATGACAGCAGCATCTGTAGCTGCAACCAGCTTCATGCAGTCGCTGCACGTGCTGGTGGACAGGGTTGTTGCAATTGGCAGCTCGATTCGGAATAATGCTCTAAAGTAGCCATTTCCACATTATTCTCTATGTTTATTCTATTACGTTTAACACCAATAGAACATGTTGTTCGCTGTCTTATGTCGAAAAAAATATTTTTGACGTCTTTACTTGCAAGTAACAGCTGATTTTTTTTACCAAAAATTAGTAAATCACCCATAAATCAACTGTGTTACTGTCTCGTCTTGTCTCGTCCTCTTTCCTTATTACCTAGACATCAGATTTTAAGATTTTCGCGATCTGACAGAAGTTGATTTTTATAGAATGTTCTATATTTTTGCGCAACTTCATGAAATTTTCAACCCATGACAACCTTCTGCAGCGTTGGAAAAGTTTAAAAGAGAGATGAATGAGATCTGTAAAGTTATTTTTAAGTCGCTGCGGGACCAAAGGAAATAAGCATTCATTTTTAATAATATAAGTTTTATATACGAGGTGGTAGAGTTTCGCAGAAACTCGCCCGGATTGATACGACCACCTTACCTATTCTGCCGCCATAACGTCAATGCTTGCCGTTTACGTGTTCCGGTTCGGAGTGTAAGGTAGCCTGTAAACTTACTTTCGCTCGAGGTTTAACATCCCGGCCTCAGGTTGGCAACGCGCCATTACCATTTTTGATGGTTCCAGGAGGCGTAAATTTCTTATCATCAGGAAATCCGTATGTTTGTTTTTATTATTGTTATAATTATATAATTGCTCGCGGCCCTGATCTCATACCTCCTCTTAACTCATAACCCATTCACTTCAAATCGGATAAAACCAATTTCAACAATTAATCTAACTTGAGCTACCAATAGCTCCTAGAGATAAGTTCTTTGACCTTTTTACAAATGTTTAATCTGGACTTTAACGTCATATACATTAAGGTCTCTTTTGTATATTACGGTAAATAGATACATTAGATTGATATCACGATCTGATTAGTGAGGGGGAGATCAATGGACGTGATTCATTGGCCCTGGCATTCCAGAGATATTGACGTTATTTGATAGTAGACAGTATAGTACACTAGCGACCAGCCCTGGCTTCGCATCTTGCCTTGCCTTTGCCTCGTTTTAGCGTCTGTACATAAGGCGATTTGGGAGTTGTAACATATTAACTTGTAATATGAACATCCTACTAACCTTGTAAATATCTTTATGTTTTGACTACTTTTAATATAAGCCCCCTTATGATTGTAATTATTTCTAATTTTGCTGTATTTTTACCACATTTTATTTTCCATAATCCTTTTGAATCATAATAACGTTACATATTCACTTGTAATATAAACATCCTACTAACCTTGTAAATATCTTTGTGTTTTTGACTTCTTTTAATATTGGACCTCTTTTGATTGCTATTATTTCTTACTTTACTGTATTTTTCCTACATTTTTTTTCTTATAATCATTTTAAATCACGAAACTTGTAATATGAACAAGTTTTATCAACCTTGTAAATATCTTTATGTTTCTGACTCCTTTTAATATTGGGCCCCGTACGATTGTTATTATTTCTAATTTAATATATTTTTCTCACACTTTCTTTTTTGAAATACCAGCCACCGTAGCAACATACTACAAAGGCCCTGTAATTAAATTGCATGTTAAGGTAAAATAATATTAATACAAAGGTTGCCTTAAGTGCTGGAATTAAGAAGCTGGGATTTTAAGTCTTACATATAAAAAGGCTCTAAACTTCAGTGTAAGTTTGAAAACGCGAAATTATCGTCTTTCATGTGTACAGGTAATTGATTTATGTCTGCTGTTTGCCTTTCATCCTCTATGGCCTAGTGGTCCGGTTATTGGAGTCCAACTCCAATAACCGGAATTGTTTGTGTTGTCCCGAGATCGACCAGGGGGGTCGGGCGACAAAAAAAATATTGTTTTTTTTTTTCATAAAAACAACGTTATTCGAGATTGGGTATGTGCCGGATTGGCGATAGGTTTGCTACCTAAAACATTGTGGGGCTTAGTGTATTCAGCTTGTCGTGGATGTTCTGATTGTACCTCTACCTACCTCTTTGAGGATACGACCGTAAAGATAGTTTAAGTAAAAAACAGGTACAATTAACTTACAGTACGTTCGCATTAAGAAATAGTGGCGTCATCCACCCCGCAACTGTTTTGACCAATTGAAACTCTTAATTAAATTCATTTAAATTTCGTGCGATTTAATTGGATGTGGCAAAGTTAATGACGCCACTGTTTTGCTAACGCGAGCACATTATTATCACAGATAACATATAGTTCAACTTACTTGTTTCAGCCAGTGTTACTTTTTACAAAACATCTTGAAAAAATTTAAATTTTATCGATCAAACTTTTTACACACGAAAGAACTCGGAGTTTTGGCGCCATCGAGAGAAAAGATGGTTGAAGTTTTTTCATAATTATTGAATTTCGTGTTAATATTGAGTGAAATTAGTCAATTTTGGTGGCATTTTGTACAATTTTGTTCAGTAAAAGTGCACAAATGAAATAATCATAAAGAAATTAGCTATCGTATATTTTCTCGTTGCTGCCAAATCTCGTTACATGAGCTTGTGTGAAAAGGCCACCGCTTTACCCAAGAGCCTGACATGACTTATTGACGACTTACGACTGATGACTAATTAAAATTAATTGAAATTTATATAAAATTTGATGCAAATTTCTACTTGACTAATGGCTAAATACTAACGTGAAGGCCAAAACTTAAAGAAAGAAGAAAGATTAACTCTGAAAATTATGGAAATTCACAACTTAATTCGGTATTTCCAGAACGGTACCTGGACATAGTCTTTATAATTTCCTTCAAAAAATGCTTTTGATTTCAATCTGAAACTACTATTACTACAATGAAATTGTCTTGTGTCTACAAAAATGAAATGAAGTATGCGGATTATTAATAAGCATGTGAAGTATGCCGATTATTAATAAGCCTAATTGCTGGTTACATTGTTATTTATAATTAATAGTATACACAAATAGTATTACAATTGATTGAAAGACGGCTGCTAATGAGATCTGTGGCATGTTACGAACAAGATTAACTCGTTAACAAACATAGTCTCCAACGTTTACACGATACCAAGTTTAAACCTTAAAGTAAACAGTATTTTGAGGCTAAAACAGTAAAACTTTGTATATGCATACAAAATGTTAAAATAAAAAAAAAACATGCAAAAGACGAGTTTATGCCAAAAAGAGATTTCTGACAGAAATCTCAGTTACAGGAATCAACAAATATAAAAGTCGACTTATATGTACACACATTAAATAAGTTTATTATTATTTGTTAGTTTAAAAAAAGGGTTGCACTCCGGGAGTGCCGGCAGAAGTGAAAACTTGAATATTTACGTTGTGCATTTTTGATATTTTGAA
>NJDC01000422.1:351082-388802 GCA_002245475.1 Calephelis virginiensis
TGGCGTCATCCACCCGGCAACGGTCTTGACCAATTGAAACTCTTCATTAAATTCATTTAAATTTCGTGCGATTTAATTGGATGTGGCAAAGTTAATGACGTCACTGTTTTGCTAACGCGAGCACATTATTATCACAGATAACATATAGTTCAACTTACTTGTTTCAGCCAGTGTTACTGTTTACAAACATCTTGAAAAAATTTAAATTTTATCGATCAAACTTTTTACACACGAAAGATTAACTCGGAGTTTTGGCGCCATCGAGAGAAAAGATGGTCGAAGTTTTTTCATAATTATTGAATTTCGTGTTAATATTGAGTGAAATTAGTCAATTTTGGTGGCATTTTGTACAATTTTGTTCAGTAAAAGTGCACAAATGAAATAATCATCAAGAAATTAGCTATCGTATATTTTCTCGTTGCTGCCAAATCTCGTTAGATGAGCTTGTGTAAAAAGGCCACCGCTTTACCCAAGAGCCTGACATGACTTATTGACGACTTACGACTGATGACTAATTAAAATTAATTGAAATTGATATAAAATTTGATGCAAATTTCTACTTGACTAATGGCTAAATACTAACGTGAAGGCCAAAACTTAAAGAAAGATTAACTCTGAAAATTATGGAAATTCACAACTTAATTCGGTATTTCCAGAA
This sequence comes from Calephelis virginiensis, assembly GCA_002245475.1. Lineage (NCBI taxonomy): Eukaryota > Metazoa > Arthropoda > Insecta > Lepidoptera > Riodinidae > Calephelis > Calephelis virginiensis. The sequence goes on from NJDC01000422.1 coordinate 351,741, forward strand.
CGGTACCTGGACATAGTCTTTATAATTTCCTTCAAAAAATGCTTTTGATTTCAATCTGAAACTACTATTACTACAATAAAATTGTCTTGTGTCTACAGAAATGAAATGAAGTATGCCGATTATTAATAAGCCTAATTGCTGGTTACATTGTTATTTATAATTAATAGTATACACAAATAATATTACAATTGATTCAAAGACGGCTGCTAATGAGATCTGTGGCATGTTACGAACAAGATTAACTCGTTAACAAACATAGTCTCCAACGTTTACACGATACCAAGTTTAAACCTTGGAGTATTTTAGGCTAAAACACTAAAACTTTGTATATGTATACAAAATGTCAAAATAAAAATAAACATACCAAAGACGAGCTTATGCCAAAAAGAGGTTTCTTACAGAAATCCCAGTTACAGGAATCAACAAATATAAAAGTCGACATATATGTACACACATAAAATAAATTTATTATTTGTTAGTTAACAAAAACGGGTTGCACTCCGGGAGTGCCGGAAGAAGTGAAAACATGAATATTTACATTGTGCATTTTTGATATTTTTAAATGGGTAGGGAATAATTTTGCACGACTTGCTTTATCAGTATGGAAGTACTATCATTTATGTGGTAGAATACAATATTCATTTATTGCGCTATCGTACACAAACAGGACAACACGAACATTCGCGCAAGCGCCCTGCGCCGTCTTACGAAATTTCAGGTAACTTGTCCTGACGCGAGTTTAGAATTGTGTACAACAAAAACATCAAAAATAAAATAAAGAAAAAAATATTTGTGCGTCAAAAAAAAAAAGATAGTACTCCGTTAGGTATTATTTAAAAGAAGGTAGCGAGTGACTGCTACGAAACTACGAAGGGAATTCTTGGAATATTTGGATTGATAAATTTTAAAAGAGAAAGAAATTACTTCGTACTTAATGTTTACACAAGACAAAGTTAATCTTAATTCAGTTATTATGTAGAACGTAGTTTTGCAAAGTTGATATTTATTTGTATGTATTGTAGTGGAGATTATAACTGTAGTAGCTGGGTAGTGGGTAGGTCCTACAGGATCATTTTTTCATGACCAAAACTATCTTATATGTTAATCCAAGTTACCCTCTATTTGTCTGCCAAATTTGATGATTTTTTTGGAATTTGAAATTGGGTTGATTTGATTTCAGTGGTTTATGCGTGAAGGAAACAGACAAACATACAAACTTTCGCATTTAGTAGTATAAATATTTATAATATAATAATATTTACGACATTTCACGATTAGATCAATCGGATATTATCCGAGGGTGTGTCAAGAGTCTCCGAAACCGGCGTGTTTTTATGAAAAGGGTTATGAATGTGAAGGAAGCACGACAGGTTTGTCAGGATCGTGAGGTCTGGCACTCGATACTCTCTGCCTACCCCGTAAGGGACTTGGCGTGAAGATATGTATGTATGTATGTATGTATGTAATATTTACGTCATATGCTATATCGAATACTTTATAAAATCAGACTGAATGATAACGTTAACATAAAGAGCACTAGTCGCCATCACCTTAAAGGTGCATGATTAGTATTTCCTTAAATACACAGGACTCAGGCGATATTGACCGCTAATCTGTCATGTTTGTCCGACAGTGATATCGGTCAAATTAGTACCCTTTGTTAGTGACACAGTTACATGTTTGACGTACTGGTCAAATATACGATATCGTGCTTGTATAACGCTTTGGTAGATCGACGAAAATAAAAGATAGCTTTGTATAAGTTATTATATTTGATAAGTTACTGTAATGACTTTGAACTCAATGGTTTAAGAGTCCCTTTCTCGTCTTCTCAGTGTTCTAGTGGTCCGAAGATGGACTTTATGAAGTCCCTGTCTACAAAAAGCAAATGTGTTCATCTCGTCTCGTCCCGTCGTCGTAGCCGTCCGTGATTTATAAATAGTGTAACTAACACTGCTATCTTGTACATAGATTTATGCTGCAGAGGAATTGGTTTAACAAAAGTTACAGATAAAGTCCAACATAAAATAGGTAACTCCCTCGATCTCGGGCGTTTGCTGCGGTCTTTTCTTTGACGATACTGTCGAGCACTGACGAAATGACTTTAATAAGACGCGGCAAGAGTTTTACCAGGATATTCCTGAAAAACAATCTTTGGAGATTAATTCTAACTTCATTTTGCGGTTTTCGAACCCGTTGTCAAACATATAAAAAACGTTTGATTATTGCGACTGACAGATTTACGTGCTAAGATACGAAGGGATTGATCTCTCGACCCTTTTCTTATCTCTCCTTTTTCACAAGTCTTAATATATAGATTTATGCTGCAGAGGAATTGATTTAACAAAAGTTACAGATTAAGTCCAACATAAAATAGGTAACCCCTCGATCTCGGTCGTTTATGTAAGGTAATCTATCATCAAACAGGTAAGTAACCTTCATGATTAGGAGCTATTTGTTGCTGCAGAAGTTTTAACATGCCAAAAATATTTCTTATTCATACAAGGATGGATTACTTACCCTAATTATCCCAGCCTCGTATCGGCACGATGCATTGCATTCCGGTGATGGTCCGAGTCCGTTAAGTGGAATAGACCATCTGCCTCTCTGCCAGGCAGCTCGTAAGAAGCGAGAATAGATTAAATAAATAGTTAATTACCAAGAAGACCACTAGTCGTAGAGTGCTGAGCAGCAACTTGCCCGGGTAGGGTAGGGTAGGGTAGAGATCCCCCGCCGTACCATTTCCTGCCGCGATTACGACTGACATGGTCCAGTCCGGAGAGACCTCTCAGCCACTGGACAGCAACACACCGATGACATCTATGGTGTTATTGGCCACGGTGATCGTAGCTTCTAGAGGCCCGTTTTTGTTCACTTAACTCAAATAAAAAAAATCTGCTACCAACAGGAAATATGTTAGCTTATTTGTCTTTCAAATAATTTATTATTAGCGTATAGTTTGCGTATGTATTTGTTAAAAAGAAGTTATAGACCATACTACGAAACTCACAACGTTTATGTGAGTAAACTTTAACCCAGATTTAGACATAGGCTCCTTCTTCGACTGACGTACTGGCTCTTATAAAAAGGTAAACTAGATTAAAAAATAAGAGAAGCTGCTTGCAACAATTTTGTGTGCATATTTCTATTAATGTTATAAATGCGTAAGTTTGTGAGTGTGTATGTATGGATGTTTGTTACAGTTTCACGATCGAATGGCTAAACCGATTTGTCTGAAAGATGGAACACATATAGATTGTGACCTGGATTAACAAATAGGCTACCTATATCCCGATTGTACATCGAGATCCTGTGAAAACGCCAGCGAAGTCGCAGGCAATGGCTAGTTTTATATAAATACTTGTCATTTTATGAGAAAAAGGGATTGGAGATTAGAAGAAAATAACTTAGTCAGTGTCTAAGATAAAACCTAAAATTGTTAGTCTCATTTATTATGATGGATATTTGCATTGTTGGCAAATACAAGTGAACTCTCGCACGAAAGTTAGTTTTAATTTCCTAAAGATACATTTCCCGGGAATGTCCTGATAAAACTCGTGCCGCACCTCAATAAGTACATTTCACGCTCAGTGTTATTGCTGCCACCTGACAGTAATTGTCGACACCTTTACGGTTTAATTAGAAGTAATGTCGACGAACGCCCGATATCACAAGGGTTACCTAATTTTAGTTGAACTAGTTATAGTTCGTGACATTGTTTGTACTAACTTTGTAATAAATACAAACTAAAAAATCATGAGTGTTTATCCACCTTAAGAACGAAAAAAGAAAAAGAACTGGACTATCTAAGCCGCAAGTATAAGGCACTTGCGCTCTCTTTGTTTTAGCAAGTTCCTAACTTGGCTCGACCGATTTTGACTCAATTCTAAATAACGTTTGATTTAAAAGTAACAAATTAACTTCCGTGATAGGTTTAACAACTTTAAGATTTCAACCGTTAGTCACAGATGAAACTAAATTTAAATAATTAACAAAAAATATGCTTCTATTGTAGACTTGATTATGTCGTTATTTAAAAAAAAAAACAAAAAAATCTATAACGAAAAGTATATAAACCGCACTTGTATGAAAATAATGTGAGAATGTGAATGTAGCAACATGTTTCTAAAGCAGGCAACTTCATAATGTTACTTTTGTGAGACGAATGGGCGCGCATCTTTAAATTTCACTCTCATCATTTTTTCATAACGCGCCTGAAGAAATATAACTTCAATAAGAGTAAATTATTAAAATCTAAGAATATGACTATCAGTGTACACGCAGGACAGCATAGAATTGTGTACGGGCTGTGTGATACATATAATTGTTATTGCCTTTTTGACACATTATGTCTTATTATGTTTCATTCGTATTCATTATGTCATAAAAGTAACTGAATTCATCCTATATCAAAGCTAGAGGAAAACATGCAAAATGTACAGGGAAACACAATTTAAATACTTTGTGGAATTTCGGATGCGACGTGTTTCGAACACAAGACATTTGTTTTTATCACATATCCCTCTGAGCGTTGTGTCTACTCAAACCAATAAATTTGGATTTTTTTTATAAAAAAATCGTCTATTGCAAACAATTTTCTGCCTGACTGTACTTTTATGATACATCATAAAAATATCGCCAATTCCAAGCATATCGTCCCAAATCAAATAAGCATAACAGTATTATGTCCAAGGCCCAATGGGATAAGCGGACGTGACAGATTTGCTGGCGACATTTGCTTCGCCGCTTCGTGACTCGGCTCTGATAATAATGTCTCTGCACAGGATTTGTTGGTCTATATTACATTTTGTATACTGTCAGTTAGGGTAGCTGGCATGTTGGGACTAATGACATAAATTTTATTATTATTTACAGAATGATAGACATTTCAATTCTTCGTCATAGTTTCTATACTTCTTCTTCTTTTTTTACAAATATGGCTTTCGATTGTTTTTCACGACTTATAACTTTGCCAATGTCAAGTTCGTTAATTCTTATACAGTCGTTAGTCACTATGTACAAAGTCATGTCAGGTCAGGATCTTGAGTAAAGCGGTGGCTTCGTTACTCAAGCTCATCTAGTGAGATTTGACGGCAGCGAGGAAATAGATGATACACTAATTTCTTCATGATTATTTCATTTGTGCACTATCACTGAACAAAATAAATCTAATTCCCACATAAATTAACCAATTTCACTCAATATCAACACGAAATTCAACAATAATGAAAAAATACGACCATCTTTATTCACGATGGCGCCAAAAAAACTCATGTTTTATCTTGTATACTGTCAGTTAGTGCAGCTGACATGTTGACACTTAGGATTTTCTACGGCTTTCTCCACTTTTTAGACATAAATGTTATTAATATTTACAGAATGCTAGACATGTCAATTCTTCGTGAAATTATCACCATGAAAAGGACGAGCATTGACGTTAAGACTACATCAGTAGATGAACTAGTAGCACCGGTACAAAAATCGTAATACATAGTAACAAATATATTCCGTTTTCGTCCTTCAGGAGAACATGAACACTGCAGCAACTGGTAAAATAGGTGCTGTAATTTCGGAAGATTCATTCCAGAACTATATTACAAATAATCCAGTTCACCCGGTTTGAGTAAAAAGAAACCCTTCTTTACCGTGGGTTATAACTCATGTGGTTTAATTATTAAAGAAACAATGTCAGAAATAGCAAGGAACAAGTGATACTGACAGTCGACAGAAGACTAGTTTTCTTATAAAACGAAAGATTTTTTACAAATATTACGTATTCAAGCAAAGCTAAAACTTTAAACTACAAATAAACACGTATATTGCCAACAACGTCCGCGTCGTCGTTAGGGCTACGATATTAATGGTTGTTAACGTGGTTAAGTTTGTATCCACGTTAATAACCATTAATATTTTTATTATTTGTGTCTGATCGTTTTTTTAATGTCATGGAATGGTAATAGAGCAGACAATTCTAGATACTGTTATATACACACTGCTAACATGCTCGTCAGACTAGCGGCGATAGACGAACTAGTATATTCAAACTACGGAATGACACCCAATGGCAAAAGTAGGTAAGTAGGATTTTTGAAGTGAAAAGTTCTTTAGCGGCGTTGCGCACTTTTTTTGGAATGGGTAAAAACTTCTAAACTACACTACTTCTAAACACGTCACATCGTCAGAACGTAAGACGGCACATTGCGCATGCGCGAATAAGACGGCGCGAGATCTAAAATAAAACATTGATTCATTGCTGTTTTTGTATGCTTAGATATTTCCGAAGAGTATAGAATTCGCAATGAATAATACGATAAGACAACATGATACATAGCAGATATGTAATATTTGTGCATAAATGATAGTACTTTCATACTGATAATTAAAGCAATTCGTGTAAAATTATTCCCTAACCATTCCAAAATATTAAAATTGCACAACGTTAATATTCAAGTTTTCACTTCTGCCGGCACTCCCGGAGTGCAACACGTCGTTTTTTAAGTAAGTGAGTATCTTCACGCCCATATCCCCGAAGGAGTAGGCAGAGGCACAACCAAGACACCCGAGACTTGCCCCACAATGTGATAGGTGGCAAGTCTATCGGAAACCGGGCACATATCCAATCCCGAGCAACTTTTTTTTATTAGAAAATTGGAAATACCACAATTCCTTCTTGTTGCCCGACCCGGGATTCAAACCCGGGACCTCATGAAATCAAGTCTAACACTTGGGACCGCTAGACCACAGAGACGATAGGATTTTTTTTCAATATAAAAATGATGAGAAAACATAATCTAGATGTATTTAAAAGAACGTCGTGTTAGTTACACTATTTTTAACTCAAGAACGACTGAACCGTTTTGGCTGAAAATTATAGAGATTTAGCTTTGGTACAAGAGACGGACATTTGATACTTTTTTCCCATTTGAAGAGGAAACTAGAAACAACATTTTAATTTTTCCTATACAAACTGAATGGGCGGAATGAAGTTCGCCGGAGCAGGTAGTTAATAAATAAGTTAAAACATGTGCTAACATGTTGTGTACATCTTATTCTTTAGTCGACTATAGGCGAACACTTTACTTATGACATAAACCTAATCTTAACGCACAAAGGAATGTTCTAGACCCTGTCACTGTGCTTCATATGCACCGCAACGATACAAAGAACCGCTTTAGATCTTGAATACGTAGATGTGCTGATAAAATTGCAACTATAAACATTTACATATGCTTTTATGACGAAGAAACTCGAACGCACAATACTGTGAGAGATTTTATAATGTTTTTGTTGTGGTTATTTTTTAAAACACCAAAAAAGTCACCCTATGTCCAGTTTGAAAATAAAAAGACGGGTTGCACTCCGGGAGTGCCGCAGAAGTGAAAACTTGAATACTAACGTTGTGCATTTTTGATATTTTGGAATGGCTAGGGAATAATTTTGGACGAATTTCTTTAATTATAAGTATGAAAGTACTGTTATTTATGCACAAATATTATTTTCATATCAATAACCTGCGTTTGGCTTGACAAAAAAAAAGTAAGACTACGAGACGGCTAGGAGCGTCGTCATATTATCTGTATAATGAACATTGCTCGTCTACACATAAAGCTTATTTTCAAGATGGAACAAAAAGAGCAATGTATGTTGATATTATACGTATCTACTATATGTGAGAATGTAATGGTAGGTATATTGCAGCGTATTATCCATTGCGAATCCTATACTCTTCGGAGATATCTAAGCAATACAAAAACAGCAATGAATCTACGTTTTTTTTTAGATTTCGCGCCGTCTTCTCTCTGATCTGACGATCGGACACGAGTTTAGAAGTTTTTACCCATTCCAAAAAAAAATGCGCAACGCCGCTAAAGAAGGTTTCATTTAAAAAATCTAGATAATTTCAATTAAATTTACTACAAGGATACTCACGAGGTAAATTTATTTGTCGATGTTTTATCTACCTACAAATACAATGGTCATGACAAAAGAAGAAACTCATGTTTGTGTTGTCTGTGGTTTTGACGACAAGACCGCAACTGTTTTCAGTGTCATTAATATGTTTAGGTAAGCATTTCATTTTCCTTAGTTATTTGTACCTAATTGATATTGATAGACCTATTGGTAGATATTGTAATGTGAAAAATACAGGAAATACTGGGGCATTGGCAATAACTTGGGCACTGTATCAAGGGGAGGGTTCAAATCAGGATTTTTTCTTCTTGATTTCTCTTTAATACTATAAAACGATTGATTAGAAACAATAACTAATATTTCAAACCTCAAGCCAAGTTGATAACCATTTATATCGCCACGTCGCCATCATCATTTTCACTGTGTTGGTCCGGATTCCTTTGCAGAATAGACCATCTGCCTTCCTGCCAGGCAGCTCGTAAAAGGCAAGCATAGGCTTACTGTCACTAACACCGTGATATCTTACTAGGTGGTAGAGTTTCGCAGCGACTTACCCGGATTGGTATCACCGCCTTACCTATTCATGCCACCATAACGTCCAATGTATGCCGTTGACATGTTCCGGTTCGGAGGGTTAGGTAGCCGGTAAACTTAATTTTGCTCGAAGCCTAACATCCCGGCCTCAGGTTAGCAACGCACCATTACCACCACCAGTCTCTAGGCGGCCTGAATTTCTTACCATCAGGAAATCCGTCTGCTTCTTTGCTTTCCAATATTATAAAAAAAATTATGACTTTTATGTTAAATTTAAACTTTGTTTGCTTTTATACACAAACATGCGTTTTGTAAGTGGTTCTTCTGTACGTCAGTATTATTATATTCTGTGGCTTTATGAACATGAGGTTTAAATGTGCAACTACAAACATTATACTACTTGTTCTTAATAGTTATAATTAACTATACTTTATAACTTAACATATATATAACTGTAGGAACATTACTTATCGTTGACACAATTACATACTCATATATTATCCTACTAAGATATTTTAATAATTATAATTGTACCTGTTTTTTTTTACACACTTTATTAGTATATTTTTATTTATTCGTTCTAAGTATAGCTATAGTTAATTGTTTTGTACACGATGCCTTCCATTTTATTTTCACAGCTTAATTTTTTTTTTGGGTTGGCTGGAAGAAATAGAGATAAGCTCGCCTTTTGTGCATTTTTAACTTGTCGTGTATTTTAGTTTTTGTGTGCAATAAAGTGTTAAATAAATAAAACTTAATTTAGAGTACGGGTGATAGTAGCACTAAAATGACTTCACTTTTCGTAGGTACCTTATTCCTTTTTTTATACAACTGTAAATTTCATATTTTAAATTTAATAAAAAGTTAATCTTAAAACGCAAAGTAACGATGTTTCGTATCCATAACATAACAAAGTTACAAATAATTGCTGTCTGCATACTAAGATGGGCTGATAAAACTGTAAGTACATTTACATATATTTTCATGGTGGAGAATTCCAAAGATATATCACTATCACAGATTTTATAACATATACGTGGCAAACATGTTACAAGTGCCGAAAGAATATTATAAGTCTGCGGTCTGACCGTTCCTCGTAGAAATTTTCCAGACTTCATGAGATTGCGGGTTTGATCCCCAGGTCGGGCAACATAAAGAAAATGAGGTTTTTCCAATTTTGTAATAAAAAAAATGTTGCTAGGGTTGGATATGTGCCGGTTGGCAATAGGCTAGTCACCTATAATATTGTGGGATTTAGTGTCTTCGGCTAGTCGTGGGTGCCCTGGTTGAGCCTCTGCCTATCTTTTCGGGAATATGCCTGATGCTACCGACCAACTGCGAGGCTCGGATTTGATTTCCAGCAGGGGTTGTCATTTGTGTTATAAACATCTAGGTGTTTGTATTTCTGGGTCTGAGCGTATTTATATTTAGGCACAAGTACTATAATACTCCAAGGTTTAAGTGACATTAGTCTTTATCATATTGAAATACAGCCTAAATGCGTCAACTTGAACCTTGGAGTACTTTAGTCGATGTTTATTAAAAAATACGGATCATGTCTATATAGTCTGATGCTACATGTCGATCTAAATATGCCATTTTTTGGTAAATAATGTAGTATTGTTGTGTAATATTCTAGTACACTTGGTTAAGCGAAAATTCTGCTACGCTTCTGTGTGTACAGATGAGTTATAAAATGGACAGGCTTTCCGCCAATTTCATCCAGTTAGTCCAGGCCTCTAAGTGAGATAACCCATTAAAGCAGAGTATCAAATCCGTAGAATTTGCAAAATGTTATTTGTATGACAGCCGTCGTTTGATTTTGAATCAGTGTCTCAGTTTGAAACAACACTGAACCATTGACATAGCCTTCATTCTATTTTTAAATGTTAACCGCCTCACTGCAAAAAAATTAAACACTCGTTAAACACATTTGTTTTTTTACTTAGGCTGTCTTAAATTGGTTTCTCAACCAATAAGATGCTGTTACGTAATCCACGTTAGCATGTTATGTTGGTTGGATGTCAATTTTAGACAGTGTTTAGTTAAACATGCGTCTAATTAGTGGTATGGTGACCTCGAAACTAAATAAATTTGCCTTTACTTACAAATATTTGCACGTGTTTATTGAGTTCAATAATATAGAAAAAAAAATAAAAAAGTTTTTTCAGTAAAGGAAGAGGTTCTCAATTTGACGGTATGTGTTGCGCGGTGTATTGACCCATAACTTTTTTCTGTACGATTTTTTTATGACATCTTTCATTTTTTAAATCGATTTATCCAGTTGATTTAATTTTTCATAGGGTTAAGATTTAATTTGATAAGTGGTGTTTAAACTAAAATATTATTTTATCTAACTCAATGAAGTTATTGCAATCGAAGTTTGTTTTTGTATTACATTTTTAAACAAGTAAAGAAAAAAAAGCATAATTTATTAACATTTACAAAACATTAACTTAAAAAAAGCAATCACAAAATGTAAAAAAAACCTTATTGACCCTGCAGTGCTGTAATGCTTATTTAAAAACTAGTAAATTATTGGAAACCCTTCTATAAAACAACCCGTGGTAAACAAAAAAACTTAACCCTTTCAGACATATAAAAAGCTTTTTAAAAGTCCTAAATTTCAGCTAGATTTAATTCAAATGGCGAAGTACGGAGCAAGGCAGAATCACGGCGCAGTAAATCATTTTAAAGTATGAAAATGTCTCTTTGATCATATCGTTTCGGATATTTCCTTCGTAAAATATTCATGTAGATGTTTGGAGTGGGGTAACTGCAGTAAATTCTCTAACTTTGAAACTGAAACTACTCTGTTACTTATACGTTTACACTACTACCTAAATAAGGTTGGATTTCACCGTCGAATTCAAACGTGATCAACCTAAAAACCATTGATCTATAAGTATACCTATTTTTATTGTGTACTTTTATTTTTATTGTTACTATTGGTCGCCCATTGGTCGAAATTTTAATCAATTTTAATATCTTGTTTATAAGAACGTCATCTTCATTTCTCAAGACCAACTACTTTGTTTCCAAACCGTATGATTATAGTTTGTGCGCCATCTGTGATATTTTATCGTTATCATCAATATATTTGTTTGTTTGTCTCAAATGCATGGTAGTACGTGTAATGTTTTGTTTATTGAAGTAATGCACTTTATAAACATTATCGTTAAAAATATTAGCGTTCTGCACTTCTCCTACACATAAACTATAAGCGTGCCAAATTTTATGCTCCTGCGTCCGCGCAATTTTCGTAAAAAGGGGTCCAAAGTTTTGGCATCACGTATTAATATATACTTAGATGTCTTCAATTTTAAAAGAGTATTTGCAAGAGCTTAAGCGCGAGATCGCAACTGATAATTGAACCCGTTTATACTAACCTTAGTTTTATTAAACTCTATTTTCAATATGATCGGTGAAAGGTAAAAAGTATCTTCACGTCCATTTCCTCGAAGAGGTAGGCAGAGGCACAAACAGGCAGCTACAACTAGCCGAAGACATTAAGTCCCACAATGTGATAAATGGCAAGCCTATCGCCAACCGGGCACATTTCCAATGCCGAGAAACGTTAAATTTATTAGAAAATTGGAAAAATCGATTTCGGACCCGGGATTTGAACCCGGGACCGCAAGAAGTCAAGTCCGATGTCAGATCCTAGACCACAGAGGCGATCTTCAATCGATCGATTGATATGATCTATGGAGTCAGCCCTGAGTCGCTGAAAGGCGTATTAATGAATGTAATTGATTGTAATATGTAATAAATTAATCTTTTATTAAAGAAGGCGTTACTTTTCGGATATCTATTCTTAAATCAAAATGATTAGATTTGGAGTTTAGTCATTTTGTATATTTTATGTAAATTTAATATCGCCTCTGTGGTCAAGCAGTCCGGTGTAGGACTTGACTCTACGATATTAAACGTTTATTTCTAATCTATATTATAAAAATTAATTGCTTAATGTGTTAGTAAGCGCATAACTTCCGAACGACTCGACCGATTTGGCTCATTTTTTGTTGTGTTAGTTATTGTCAGAAGAAGGTTCTTATAAAGAGAAAAACCGGGGAAGTTGCAGGGAAAATGAGAAAAACAATACTTTATTTTTCCGCTTACAAACTGAACGGGCGGAATGAAGTTCGCCGGGACAGCTAGTTTTCTAATAAAAATAGCGTTGCCCGGGATTGGATATGTGCCCGGCTGGCTTGCCACCTATCATATTGCGGGACTTAGTGTCTACGGCTAGTAGTGGGTGCCCTGGTTGTGCCTCTGCCTACCCCTTCCGGGATATGGGCGTGAAGATACTTAACTTAATAAAAATATTGTGTGATTTTTCCTTAATTACAATCATTCACGTATCTTTCAAATGTACTAGCTAATAACGGGACCGGAATCGTAGACAATATCTGAACTCGTGGCTCATCTGGGGCATATTTTATGCTTTTCTGTAGAGGTTCCCAAACTTCATTATATTAAGTCTCCCATGAAACCTCATAATTATTTTAAAAATAAATTTCTAAATATACTTAAAAATATTTATGGAAATGAATATTTATAGTGACAACACTTCAAAATTATAGAAATAAATTTAATTAGCATCAAAATCTAAAAATATTTTTTTGCATTATTTTTGCAAGTTTGTCTTTTCCATAATCAGCAATGGAGGGAAATTCCATTTCATATGCTCGCATAATTTCTTAAATTGAAATTTTACTTTTATAATTTACTAGCGGTCCCCCCGGCTTTACTGCACTGGTTTAAAATATACAAATAAACCTTCCTTTTCAATCACTTTATCTATTAAAAACAACCGAATCAAAATCCTGCGTATTTTAAAGATTTAAGCATGTACAAAGGGTCACAGGGACAGAGGAAGCGACTTTGTTTTATACTATGTGTGACTAGCAGGCCCGGTCACGAGTTTCTATGGCTAAGGTTTTTATTACATTAAAATAATATTGCGACTATATAAATTATATTGTGAGCTATCCTTCATTTCAAGTTGAATCAAACTTGTGCAGTGCGGTCTGGAAATTTCATTAAAATCGGTCTACTTAACTGTTAGGAGACCATAGCGGACAAACAACATGACGTGTAATTGATGTACCTATGTATTTATAATATATTTGTTACCTGTAGCTGTTTGATGTAAAATATGTTTAGCTGCGGATCATACCGATTGTTGACGTTGACACGTTGTATAGTAGGATGTATGCATGAATGATTCCATATTTCATTGGTACCCTTATATGTTTTCTTTTTTTTTAACACTTAGTGTTTAATTGTTAGTAACAGTTCCCAATATATCGTCCCGTACATAAACCGTAGCTACCGTACGTAGTCTCAGTGTTAGATTGTTAGTAACAGTTCCCAAAATATCGTCCCGTTCATAATAACTACCGTACGTAGGTTTTTGTTGAATAGCGCTACAATTGCCTGGGGAATCAGGAGGCAACAGTTTGAGAACCACTGCTTGCAAAGATTTAAATCAGTTAGTTGTCTGGACTTCATTTTCAATTCCATTCCTTTCTAATACAGTCGATATTACATTGAATTAAATTTAAATGGTCGTTTCAATTCGAAGCCGGTATTTAGAGGGCGGACGCCTAGGTCATTTGGCATCTAAACCTGGGTTGGTAATGGTTCGGTTTAGGATTTTGCGCTATGATTTTCGATAAGGATGTATCTGATTTTATTAGGCAATGTTCCGTTATTTTATGAGTCTGGATTTGAATTTCCTTGTATGATAACTATAAATGTTATGAAGTTGTGAAGTGTTTTGAATACTATGAATATTAAGAGCCACTTGCACGTTCCTGAATTAATTTATTGAACTCTGAGTTAGCTGCCAGCGTAGGGTTTAAAGATACTCTGTTTACTCTGTTATTAAATTTGATTGGGTTAAATTCTACGTGGCCCTTACATAACAAGGGCCCGAGTAATCCCGTCACAAACATACAGTCAAATTGGTAACCTTCTTTTTGGAGTAGGTTTAAAATGAAAGGAACTGGAAAAGTGGTGGATCCTTACCCAGACAAATTACTGCACACTGGCCACTGGTAGGCTAGTGCAGCCTACCAGTGTACTTTTGTTTCTCAAGCCTATATTTTAACCTTTGCCCGCCTCTTACGAGCTGTTTGGCAGAAAGGCTGATCTCCTCATCCGACCCGGACCAATTGTAAGTAAAAAAATGTCACATTAGATAGAATTTGAAACTTTATCCTTCGTCTATCGATATAGCATGGAGCAAGTGCTAAAATAATACCATAAGTTTGCATCACCAACGAGGAGATACAAAGTTAAGCTTGTATGTATCGAGTACACACCTCACGTGCCTTCAATAAACCAACCTCCAGCTCGTTTAAGCCAATCATAACTTGGATGGAGACACTACTAAGGGAACTCGATAGATCCACTCTATATAACTTGCTGACTTGACAAAATATGTCAAATATAAAGTATCTTCACGTAAATAATAAATCATCGGGCCAAATACATCACCTGGTGATACGACATCTATAACAACTCGTATTCTCATACCTACGAAGTAAACACACAAAAATCAAGCGATCAGCGATCACAAATACTTTGTGATTTTTTTTACATATGAGATTGATAGACCCACATAATCCAATGCTTGCCGTTGACGTGTTCGGGTTTGGAAGTTAAGGTAGCCGGTAAACTTACTTTTGCTCGAGGTCTAACATCCCGGCTTTAGGTTGGCAACGCACTTACTTCCTTTGGTGTAAGCGGCGTGAATTTCTTACCATCAGGAAATCCGCTTCCTTATTTGCCTTCCATTCGCATAAAAAAATACAGATTACCAACCAAAAATGAAATAATACACGCCACTTATAGATACAAAGATGATAAATGAGTAGCTCACCTTAGTTTATGAAGTTATCATCTGTCCTACCATTTATATCATAACTTGTGTGTGGTTATTATTAAACGCAAATAAAAGAAGTACCCGAAAAATTGCGTTTAGTGATAAACAAATAAACCAAAATAAAAAAAATTATATCATTGTGTTATGGGTGCCAGTCAAAATATAGACATGTTTAAATAAACTCTACTGGAATAAATTTAATAAACACATTGAGTTTGAATTTAGAAACCCTAACTAATACGAGATTCGAACCTGAGCCTGATTCAGTTGAAGGCGTTAAGCGTAAATGCTTACCGCACGGCTAACAAAGCGTTCGAATGATTATATAGTAGTGAAACTGAGCCATTCATCCTTGTCGTTTCTGAAGACAGGACAAATTTATTACTCTAACACAAGAACTAGATATAGCCAAGAAGTAGCAGTTTGAGAAGATGCAGTAGGCATATATAGAGACAAGTTATCTTATTATTGTTGTTTTCATCTTCACAAATTTTTAAGAAAGAGGAGTTTTTTTCTTGACACGCGTTGAGCAACCTTCATATTATGTCAATGAAGGTAAAGCGCAAATTTGCAGATTTATCCTGAACACAGGAAAATCCTAATATTTAAATTTTATTCGAGGTTGGTGTTAAAATGCGAAAGGGCATGCTCCGCTGGTTCGGTCATGTGGAAAGAATGACAGATGAAAGATTGACAAAGCAGATATACAATGCGAATGTGGATGGATGTAGGTACCCGGGGAGACCAAGGCTGATCGGATATTATCCGAGGGTGGTGTCAAGAATCTCCGAAACCGGCGTGTTTGTATGAAAAGGGTTATGAATGTGAAGGAAGCAAGACAGGTTTGTCAGGATCGTGAGGTCTGGCACTCAATACTCTCTGCCTACCCCGTAAGGGACTTGGCGTGAAGTATCATCCATATCTCCGACAATCTCAAATCTGTTTTTTATTTTAATATATTTTAATAATAACTATAAGAAATTCACGTCAGCTAGAGACACCAACGGTGGTAATGGTGCGTTGCCAACCTTAGGCCGGGATGTTAGGCCGCAAGCAAAAGTAAGTTCACGTCAACGGCAAGCCCTGACTTTATGGCGGCAGGAATAGGTAAAGCGATAGTACCAATCCAGGCGATACTTTGCAAAAATCTACCACCTAGTCAGATGCTGCGGTGTTAGTGACGGTAACTTTATGTTCGCTTTTTACGAACTGCCTGGCACAGGAAAGCAGATGGTTTATTCTGCAAAGGAGTCTGGATTAACACGGAGAAAACATAAATAAGCTAGCTATAAAAATATACATAAATAGTTTAACATTTTGAAGGTTTTATGTTAATGTGAACAGATGTGACCGGTTCGTGACCGAATTCAGAGCCAGCTGCTTACCCCAGATATGCTGGAGCATAAACTCGAATCTAGCTTAAATTGAAAAATATTTCGTACGGTTTTTACCATGCTTTATCATCCTATTATCGTCCTAAGCAGTTCCTCACGTTTAGGCATTGAAACCCAGGCTCTACTTTCCTACTTTTTTCGCTTCATTGGTCTTAGTCATCGCTAATAGGAAATCCATAGGCATGCGTGTTCCATAACATCTAGAAAAAGTTTCTTGAATCAGTCTCTTTTATCGGCATTTAAGGTTTTTTAAAGCGTTCATGCATGTGCTATCTACAATATCAAAAGGTTTGTAGAAAATATGATGATATCAATTTGTATATCGTTTATCCACTAATACTGAATACTGCATGAATGAATACACTTTTATTCATTCATTCAGGCTGTAACAGTTACGCACTAAAGTTTAAAAATAATGCACAGTCTTTCACTTAAAATATTTAACTTGGGAGCACAAAGGCGGTCTTATCGCCTTAGAGCGATCGCTGCCAGGCAACCTTAGGGTGAAGGGGCAATTCATGTATTTAAAAACTAATAGTTGAAATAGTCTGCAATAGTTGTGAGCGTTTTTATTGCAATTTTTACGTACAACGCCACACATGCATCACAACTAATCTCTCTACACAACAAAAGTTTTACCATACCTTCGCGCCGTTGCAACCTAAAAGAAGGACACACAAATTATAAATAAACACACCTTCGTATATTTATAATATTAGGCTAGATGATATATTTAGATTAGACAGACTTAGGATGCAAGTTAAACACACAAGTTAAGTTAAATATCGCACACATATCAACTCGGAAATGGATCATCACCGTATTGCCTTTCGCCGTCAACCAGGCGTCAACCTAACGTATGCACGTAACCAAATAGTATCAGCAGCTCCTATACATCAACTCGGCTACAGCTAAACGACACCGCGTTTGCTGACCGCGAGCCTGTTCCGAGGCGGGCGGCGATTACGTTACGATTCTGGTTAGTGTGCGTTGCAGTATGGAGTTTCATACTAACAACAAAGAACGGCTCGAGGCGATAAGGTGACGATCTCTTTCTGAGTTGATATGTATGCTGGGACCTTAAGACATCGCTCCACGAACAAAGCAACAAATAGACTTCGAATTTATTATTCTTAGGATTTAAATAATCTTAGCTGTAGAGAATTTAGAAGAAATGTTATCCACAGAGACGATATTCTTTCATTAAAACTTTGTATATCGGTTTCCATTATAATAGCAGACATTTGCATACTACGTACGACGACGCCATTTTGATTTGGAGGGTGCATATTTCAGGGTAATATATTATGGCTTTCATGAAATAGAAGCGAGCAATTGTATATACGAACTAGCTGTCCCGGCAGACGTTGTTCTGCTATATCCTTAATGTGATTTTAGTAAAAAAAAATGGGGTGAGTCACCCTTGTCCCTAAGAAATTAGGGGTATGAAAATTAGATTTGAATTTGGAATTTTGTTTGCCTTTCAATATCATAAAAAAGCCTCTACATCGTAACACCATAGCTTCAATGCCTTTCAAACTGGTACGCAATTTATGTGTTCCAGTTTCAGAGGTAATAATTTCGCACACAATTGTTAAGATAAAAATAAGTATCTTCATGCCCATAACCCCGAAGTGTTAGGCAGCGGCACTACCAGGGCACTCACGACTAGCCGAAGACATGAAGTCCCACAATGTGATAGGTGGCAAGCCTATCGCCAACCGGGCACATTTCCAAAACCGAGCAACTTTTTTTTTATTAGAAAATTTGAAAAATACAATTTTCTTTTTGTTGCTCGACATTCAAACCCGGAACCTCATGCAGTCAAGTTCAACAACTGAACCGCTAGCTAACCACTGGTTAGTGACGTTCACTATGAGAGATGTATGACACGTCATTTCATAGTGCTTATAAAGTACAAATTCAAAGCAATCGGCTAGTCTAAATAATAGTTTTCTATTTCCTTGTTTCCCGAGGCAGAATGAAATTGCTTCACTGCATGTCCACTGGCTGTCTAACACGACGGTTCTCACTTAGGGTTGTCAAGTTTTAAAAATGAGTATTCTAGTTTTAAATATATCTATTTTATTCATCTCTTGGTTAGTTTGTGTATTATAAATTTCTCATCATTCAATTTCTCATCTCAGTCATTTTAATGTATGTGTGTTAGAAGTTTTTGTAAACAATTTGACAAAAAAACTATTAGTCCTATAGCTCCTATGCTATGTTTATACTAATTAGTCAATCCATTTGCTTTCTTTTCAAATTGAAATATCGACCACTTTTGTGACTGGGAAGTATCTCAAGTATCAGTAATAAATAGGACCTTGCATAGAGATTTTATAAGTTTAAATACATTTTTTTACAAATCCCACCGATAACAGTAATCAAGTGTATATTCCTTCTTCGTATAATTATTAATTTAGACCCGTACTTGACTAAACTGATAAAACTACATAATATTCTGCATTTTTACTTCAAACGTAAAGTATGAATTTTGATGTCTGAAACAAAAATAAGTAATTAACGTTATACGTATTATACCAATTTAATGTATAATACATGTAATTTATTATTATACTATTTAATCATACCCATATAATCTACCACATTGTGGCGTACAAATAATGGACTTTTTCGCTTTGTGGAATCGTTTTGTATGTGTTTTGAATAATCTGAACGTTAATTGTGGAGGGATTACAAGCAAGTGCGTCCACTTGACGTGTTATTATAATCTCCAATCACGACATCTGGAATACTGCAGGTCATACCGCAGTACTAACATCTTGTAATGTTTTCTATCTTTGAAAGTCTTTTAGTCTCGCCATTAAGGTACAGGTTCTAAGTTTTATATGCATAGTTCAAACATAGGGTCTTTTCAAAAATCAACCATGCAAGAGCTATATTGGGGCATGGAAGTTTATTTTAAAATCTGTACTTCGCTGATAAAGTCGAGAGTAAAAACCAGTGAAGTTGTAATAACCGCGAGGTTAGCAACATAGTAGCCATTAAAAAAAAGAGTAAACGGCTAGTATTGAGATAGCTCTTTTGTGTTGCTGTTTTGGATCGCCTCGTTGGTCGAGGCTAGCGTACACGCCTAGCTACACTGATCAATCGCGAGGCTTGGGTTTGATTCCCGCAGGGGGCATTTGTGTGATGTACACTTAGATGTCTGCATTTCAGGGTCTGGGTGTTGATTAAATTTATTCAGGTATCTATTTCAGTATCTCTTTTTATTGATATCGTTGACTAGCACCCATAACCCAAGCATATAATTTGCTTACTTTGTGGCTTAGATTCAATTTGTGTAACTTGTCCAGGGATATTTATTGATTTATTTCTTACTGACAATTTCTTTTTTTCTAATTAAATCTCTGAATATTGTCAACCCTATAGGTACCATTGTTTCTATCATACCCAAGTGTTAGCAATGTAAACGATTAGGGAAGTTAACTGGAAAATCTTCACAATTGTTTATTTCTGTTATAATTCCTATTTGGTTTCTATATTAGATAGTCGCTTTTAGTTTTAAAGATTAAAAAAACCAGATTGATTTCGTTTCAAACATTTTAATACGATCTTAATATTTTTGGTAAATGTACAAACTACAGTGGTTGAAAACGATTTCCTTCTTCATAAAGTAGTCGAAGATCCGAAGTTAGGTCGACCTACTAGTCGAGCTGATAATAGGTTGAAATCGGTATTATAACAAATTTAGTACTTATATCAGAAAATATATTAAATATGGGTTGCCTGAAAAAATCCTGGTATTTTTATTTATTACAATGTTTTTTTATTAATTTATTGGTGCAATATTAAGATTTTATCCCGTCTTAAAGTAGGAATAAGACGAAGTTGAGTTGCCTTCGTGTGTGTGCGTGTGTGCGTGTGTGTGTGTATGTGTGTGTGTGTGTGTGTGTGTGTGTGTGTGTGGGTGCGTACGTACGTGCGTGCGTGTAGTGTGTGTGTGTTTTTGTGTTTGTATGTGTGAGTGTGTGGGTGCGTATATGTGGAAGTATGACGTGTTCCGGTTCGGAGGGTAAGGTAGCTGGTAAACTTACTTTTGCTCGAGGCCTAACATCCCGGCCTCAGGTTGGCAACGCACCATTACCACCTTTGGTGTCTCTAGGCGGCGTGAATTTCTTACCATCAGGAAATCCATCTGCTTGTTTGCCTTCCTATAACATAAAAAAAATGTACTCAGTACGGATATAGGGCTATAGTTATTGTCACTCCCTACGCCACCCTTAAATATAGGATGGACTAAGCCCTTTTTAAAAACTTTTGGGAGTAAACCGGAGCAGAAACATAAGTTAAATATATGATTTAAAACAGGAGTTAAAACGTGTCGTGCAGCCTTAATTAAATTTGTTGAGATACCATCCCAGCCTACACCACTATTTTGTTTTAAGTTTTTATGATGGATTCAATTTCTGCTCAGTCTGTTTCTATTCATTGAGTTTTAGTGGCCCGAACTCGAAATGGCGTCAGAGTTATAAGTTAAATCAATCAATGAATTTTCATCTTTGTAAGGCCTTTTTTGCCAATATTTGCAAAATAGTCATTTACTTGATTAACTGAGGACATATGATTCTGGTTCAATTTCAGTAGTTCAGTATTTGACGCTGGTTTATTGAGATTAGATAATCGTTTAATGACTTCCCACGTTTTCTTTGGATTTTTTTTTGACTTTTGAAATTCAGGTTGTTCGAATTCATGTTTTACTTTTTTCAACAGGTTTGGTGTAATTTTTTTTAAACCGCATGAATGTCACATTTATTGCCACATCATCTGGATACTGTCTAGACCTCATGAAGAGCTTGTCTCTATGTCGTATGCAGCGTAATAATCCTGGTGTAATCCATAGCTTCGAGATTCTTTTTCGACTGGGAACCTTAGAAGTGCAAGTTTGTGCCTTTATGACTGTAGAAATATTGCCAACCAACATTGAACAAGCCAATTCAACATCAATACATTAATAATTTTAGAAAAGTCCATATTTTCAAGCTCAGTAACACAATCAGAGACGTCTGTACGTGTAGTAGTTTTAGTAGTTGGAGTATTATATGTAATATTGCCAGTTTCACAAAAAAATTTAACAGGAGCATGATCAGTGAACAGGGAATCGAGGACTAACGTAACAGCTGGTTTACTTGTTTTAAGAAATTTTACTTTTACTTTTGTTTACTTATTTTAAGATATTTTTTTTAAGAAATACATAGTCTAGGCAGTTCGAATTATGCATGTGATGCAGCTAAATTAAGTTACCTGTCACAGTTGTTGTTATTGTCAAGCAATATGTTAATATTTATATCACCAACTAAAGCTATCGTTTTAACAAAAGCAATGAAAATAGTAAAGTATCAAAGCTATTAAAAAAGCTGGTTGGATTCAAATAAACGATGAAACATCTTAGATTTTAAGTTAGTTAAACACCGAAATCGGTGTAGTATTTTTCCCATTATTAAAACGTACATTATCAGGTCAACAGGCATGAAATTTTCATAAAAAAAGGTCCAGAAGCTTTTTCCATTTTTTATGTTAACCTGTAATATTACGTTAAGATGACGCCAGAGAAAATATTTGTCGGAAGCCTCAGTATTTTATTAAAACAAATTAAATATTATTTTTTCTTTCATTGTAAATATTTGCAACAGGTATAAAATGGAGCGCTTCCTGTTTCATTAAACATTTGAATTGTATTAAAAAGCGACTTCAAACAGGGACGTTATGTAAATCGGAATGAGGTCGAAAAGCGACTCGAAATGGGGACAAAATACAAATATTATAAGTAAAAGTCGCCTATTTTTTTCCAAAACCACTGATGTTTTGAATAAAATATCAATATTTTTTGACCGCCTTTTTGGCCGTGGGGCTGGCGCATATACCTAACTCCACCGACCAACCGCGAGGCTTGGGTTCGATTAGCAACGCGGGCAACCGTGTGTGTTGTGAACATTTAGATGTCGGCATTTCTGAGTCTGGATGGTTATTATATATAGAATATTTAAGTATTTCTATGTATTAAAATCGCCATACACCCATAACATAAACACATATTTTGCTTACTTTGGGGCTAAATTCAATTTGTGACTTTTTCCAGATATGTTTGTTTTTCTTTTTTTGCTTAAACATCCAGGGGTATTTCGTTCCTATTACGTTTTTACGATTTGATCGTGGAATGTTAAACTTTTTTTTAAGGTGACCAATATGTTGCCAACCTCGCGGTTTTTACAATTTCGCCGGGCTTTAAATGATTAAATGGAAAACTAGGTCTCCCCATGTACCTACATCTATCGACACTTTTTATCTTGTCAATCTGTCTGTCATCCTTTCCACATGATCAAACCAACAGAGCGTGCCATTTTTCATCTTAACACCAACACTTTCTTTTAATCCCACTCTTTCTCTGATCTCATTGTTACGAATGCGGTCAGCGAGTACCACAACATTTGAAAGACGAAAAAAATCACGTGGCATAGAACGACGGTACGATGTTTACCAGGACTAGTATTGTATGTTATTTCGTTCATCAGTTTAATACAATTAAGAACACGCACTTTACGGAAAGATTAAAACAAAACAATTTGGAGCCCCGGGCCTGCGGGTAGAATGAAATCGAAATAATGTTACCATGTTTAAAAATATAATTAAACTCAGTAAATCAGTCGGTTTGAGGTCTGTTTGTAAATGGTTTGGTTTCGTTGTGACCACAGAAAAGTTGGGGTGTCCGAACCCCTTTTTAAACAAGTTTTGTCGTTATTTATTTTATGATATTGAAAGGTCGTTGGATACAAGCCTCTGGTTCTCTTATAAGCCGTGACTCGTGCTCTTTGAGGGAGGCCTATGTCCAGCAGTGGATGTTCTCAGGCTGATGATGATGATGATATTGAAAGGCATAGAAGTAGAAAAGGTGAGTTCCCAACTTCCTACAAATAATGTTTGGATGTGATCTAACCTCGTCTTCAATTTTGGAACATGGCTATAGCCACTACCGACTTGATGAAAGGAATTAGCTATATGATATCATTAATATCGGCGAGCAGTTGCAGAAATTTATCAAGTCTATAAATTTTAAAGAAAGAAAAAAAATTTCGCCCCAGACAGGATTTGAACCTGTAACCTTTCGTCTCAAGCCGACGAATGCTCTAACCAATTGAGCTACTGAGGATTCAAGTCCCGTGGCGAAATTTTTAATTCCTTTCTAACCCGTTAACGCGGGTAGTTATGTCCTATAGATACACAATTCGGAGTACCCACCAAATGAGTTCATCATTACAGATGAAATTCACATTTTAGAATGGCCATAACTTTCGTTTCTCGCAACGTATTTTTATTTTAGCACTTGCCCTGTGCTTGGGATAAATTTCTATAAATTTTAAAGAAAGAAAAAAATCCTGGTTCAAATCCTGTCTGGGGCGAAATTATTTTTTCTTTCTTTAAAATTTATAGAAATTTATCAAGTCTGTCAGAATATCAATGTTAAAACTACGTCTGTCTGCCTGTTATGCTGCCATACCTTAACCGCTGGGCTTATTTCGATTGTACATATAAATAAAAATCTAAAAAAAATTTAGAAGAAGGCGTTACTTTGCAGAAATCCATACTTGAATCCAAATAAAATGATTCAATTTGCAATATTCCGCCGAAAATTGTATACTACAAAACAGTTAAAACAATGCGTTATGAATGAATTGGACTTGCCGGAAGAAAAAAACCCAAAACATCAAACTCCACACAACACACGCCACTAAACTGTATTACCTCTAACAATACACACACTTTTTTAAAGTTTGGTATTAAATAATTTTTTTTTTGGATTTAATGAAGATCTAAGTACTGTCTGAGACTATTTTTATCAATAATCAACCCTCAAAAGACTATAATAAAGGATCAAAAAGAAAAACAACTGACTACCTAGAGCTTGTGTATTATAAATTAAACATTCATTCGTTCATTATTATCAAAACACAGAACTACAGTAAAACAAATAAAATTAAAACTACTCGCAGTATTTTCGACAATCGAGTTCCCATGGTACTGCAACTGCTAATTAGTTGGAAAGTTCTCGACGTTTCGACCGTACATGTCACGTTGATGGAATAAGGTGCTTCGATATTACACCAGCCAATTAGTGGCCATGTAGCCAATACAGAGGTACGATAGACCAATAGCAAAGCTTAATTCCATTTTCAATTTAATTCGAAATGTTTTCCCCGTGTTGTTTCGGACTCCTTTGTAGAATAGACCATCTACCTTCCTTGCCAGGCAGCTCGTAAAAGGCGAGCATAGGCTCACCGTCACTAACACCGTGACATCTGACTAGGTGGTAGAGTTTAACAGCGACTCGTCCGGATTGGTACCACCGCCTTACCTATTTCTGCCGCCATAACGTCATGACGTGTTCCGGTTCGGAGGGTAAGGTAACCGGTAAACTTACTTTAGCTCAAGGCCTAACATCCCGGCCTCAGGTTGGCAACGCACCATTACCAGCTTTGGCGGCGTGAATTTCTTAACATCAGGAAATCCGTCTGCTTGTTTACCTTCCAATATCATAAAAAAATGTTTATTTCCAATATTACTCGTATGTATAAAGTAGCATGTTCTGGAGGTGAAACGAAATCCAGATAGATAAATAATATTGAAATTTGCAATACTGAATCTCTTGAATAGAAGAGATTCCTTAGAAAATATTTTATCCTTTGCTCTCTAGCGCATTACGCGTAAATTTAACGCTTTCTTGATTTACAAATACAAAATAAAAAAAAACAAAAAAATCAAGAAAAAGTTATATTATTATATAAATTTAATTTTACATTTGAAAGAAGTATAAAATGGTGGTTGAACATTTGAATTAGGTTGAACAGTCATTAAAATTTTTTATTGTTTTTCTAAAGAAACTACTTTTCAATTCGTAGCAAACTAATACCTAACTTTTATTTATTCTAAAGAATGTTGTATTTTAATTTTGAAGAGTAGGTAAGTACATCAACCTTCCCAAGTTTGATTTTCCAGAATACGTCATAGTTTGTATTTTGGTAGTATGAAAAAATGATTTCCAAGTATGAAAGACGAATAACATTGAAATATTTAATTATATGTCTGTTTTGTCCTTTTTACATGCAAAATAAACGATTTTATTTCTACGTATTGGACCAACTTCTTTGCAGAATAGACCATCTGCCTTCCTGCCAGCCAGCTCGTAAAAGACGAGCATAGGCTTACCGTGACATCTGAGTAGGTGATACAGTTTCGCAGCGACTCGTCCGGATTGGTACCCCCCTGCAATACTTATTATATCAGTGCTTGCCGTTAAAGTGTTTCGGTTCAGAGGATGAGGTAGCCGGTAAGCTTACTTTTTCTTGAAGCCTAAAATCCTGGCCTCAGGTTGGCAACGCACAATTAGAAATCCGTCTGCTTATTTAATTTTCAATATCAATGAACATAATAACAAATAAAGTAATGAGAATTTAACAAAACAAAACTAGCTTATTTTATATGTTGTAGTTGCCCCTTTTTTGTTTGTTATCACTTCTGCGGTTTTGTCGTCCGGCGTCGGAATTACGACGTGAGGTCCCCGGTTCGGGCAACGAAAGAAATATGTATTTTGAATTTTTTAGTAAATTTAACGTTGCTCGGCATTGGGTATGTGAGCAGTTGGCGATAGGCTTGCCACCCACCACATTTTGGGATTTAGTGTCTTCGGCTAGTCGTTGGTACCCTGATTGTGCCTGCTTCTTCGGAGATATCGGCTTAAAGATACTTGTGTTCGTCTCGATCTTTCAAGTAGTTTCCTTGCCAAAACGAATAAACACAGACAACAGTTATTGTATTTGTTACCATTGAAGATAGACATGCTGAAGATTTTGTCAAAAAAGACTAATAGCTTGTCAATTTTTTTAAAAGAAACAATTGTTCATTTCTAAATTGAGTATGAGAAATTTATCCTATCGTGTATTGTACATAATTTTACTCTTTAAACTTGAATTCGACGCTAACGAGCTCTTGACGGCGATACGAATTTAAATCTATTAAAAAATCTTCTAAAATTGATATCTTATGTTAAACCGTGTATAACTTTTTCCATTACGTTTAGAAGCTTCTTGAGCCTGGTCTTAAAAGGGCCATTTCAAACTACCCTAGTTTGATTAGGGTTACAAGTCTAAAGCTCCATCGTTCCTCACATCTGCTACACTGACGTATTACAGGACTTTAAATCAAAGCTTAAGATAGATATTCAGCGTAACAAACTTTACTTTGTCCAACAATTTATTAAACTTTTGACAACAAGTAAAAATACTAAAGTATCTTCACGCCCATATCCCCGAAGAGGTAGGCAGAGTACAACCAAACACCCACGACTAGCCGAAGACACTAAGTCCCACAATGTGATAGGTGGCAAGCCTATCGCCAACCGGGCACATTTCCAATCCCGACCAACATTTTTTTTATTAGAAAATTGGAAAACCCAATTTACTTTTTGTTGGTCGACCCGGGATTCGAACCCGGGACCTCATGCAGTCAAGTCCAACACCCGGACCGCTAGACCACAGAGGCGATACTAATGTGTTTTTAACACGATTTCAACGTCTATGTGTATACAAAAATAAATATTTTTCTTGATCCCATCGACTCCTGGTTTTCAGACTTGGTGGCAATGGGACCACGACGAAAGTATGCTCTTTCAAATAAAAAAATCGGTTCAGAAATAATGGAGAAATTAATAAACATATTAAAAAAAAGTACGAGTTGAAAATATACCCTCCACCCTTTTTCAGAAATCGGTTCATAAAAAGATGTTGAAGTATGTATGTTGTGAATTTGACTGCTGTCGAAAAATGAATCAAAGGATTGTGAAAATATATTTTTAAACGTTGTTAAATAATTTACAATTATTTCCTCTGTTGGTCCGGGTCCCCTGCGGAGAATGTACTATCTGCTATAATGCTTGACAGCTCGTAAAAGACGAGCGTGGACAAACAGGACCTCTGGTGGTAGAATGTGGGGCGGAAGTATGCCCGGGTGGAGATCTGTCTTCTTACCTATTCCTGCGGTCATAACATTTTGACATTGTGAAGGGTAAACTTGCTTGCATATTAGGCCTTACACCCCGGTCACAGGACAGCGGCCCATGTGTGTAACATCTGTGGTCTTTAAAGGCCAAGGTTGTCTTTTCCATCAGGACAGACGTTTGTTTATTGCTGTTTTCAAAACAATTTACCTCATGATATCACTAAAAGCACTAACAATTGAATCTACCCCAAACTAATTTACCAAGTATTTTTTGCATTGTGTTATTCGGAACGACAACATTAGTCGTAGCGCTTCTACGCTTCACATAACACAATATGAGTGCCAAAGACTTATATAGTTAAAAGAGACTTGGTCTCTGTCTGAAACTCATGACATGAAATTAGTTCAAAAGAGGTAAAAATACGTCAGTAGCCAGTAAAGAAAGGGTAATTTTTTTATCCACTATGTATTTTCACTTGACAGAAAATCGCTCATTGAATGGTTGTTATCTTACTTACGGCGCTAACACCACACAATACTTATAGTTTACTATTTTTAAAGAATAATACTTTGTAGAAACTAGAAACAGCGATTTTATCAGGTATTGTTATTATTTAAGTTTTCTTTTTATTGAAATAACCCCAAAATCTGTTGCTTTTTATTAAATATATCTGTTTTCCTGTCAAGAAGCTTTGTTTGTATGGGCTCCTAGAGACAATTTGCTAAGAGAAAATAATATTTTCTATGCTGTTGGCTCTGAGGCGAACATTGTATGGGCGTAGAACAATATTCTTTATTAAACACTTAGACCCTGAAATGCAGACATCAAATGTTCATCAGACAAATGCCTGCTACCGTCTTAAATCGAACCCGAGTCTCGCGGTTAGACTAACGATGCGATCAGTTTAATAAGAGCAGCATATTTCCTCACCATCCAAATACCAATAAAACTTGTTCAAAATTGAACCAGTCACATTGGTAGTAGTTGACGTTAAACGTTTACTACTACAACCACTAAAACCTCTACCAATGAGGCGTTAAAACAGGTTGTTTACCCGTGACTTCGTCGACGTAGTATTCGATATACAATATTTATATAAGCTTTCATCACCCATAACAGTCCCTAGGGTGATGATTTTTTTTAAAAATAACCTATGTTTGAACTTAGATCTTTAACTTCATGCAGATCCAATTTCATCATAATCGGTTAAGCAGTTGAGCAGTGAAAGAGCAACAGATAGGCAATCAGACAGACATACAGATCAGTATCAGTCAGAATCAGTCAGACCTTCGTATTTATAATACTCGTATTAGCATGGATTTTTAACCACGTCAGTGGTTGAGTGGTTAGCGTACACATTTAACGGTGACATTTCTGGGTCTAGTGAAGCATTTATAAAATCCGCGTTGTGCAGTTGTGTGTGTGCAGCAGTATGTGTAATCCGGTAGTTTTTAATTTATTTATTTTTAAAATACAAAATCATGGTAATGGCATGTCTTTTACAGTCAAAGGTATATATTATGCATTGATAATTATGAAACATTTCATAGTACCAATGAGGCAGGTCTACTAGTTATAAAGTTATTGGCGTATGGATAATATCTTTCAGTCAAGTTTTTGTGCGCCTGCCCGCAGCCACCCATAAGCCTTCAGCCCATTAAAACTTTTCTCTATTCAGCCTCAGTGTTGCCTGGTTTCGGAAAGTTTGTGCAATTGTTTTCGGTTACTACAGTACAAATTATTTGTTATTGAAATGTCTTTTTGATATTACTTTTCGAACCTTTTCTATAGACCGTTTATTTTATTGTTTACAGATTGTTTCCTTTTTAACCCAACGTACAGACAATTGTTGACCGGAAATTGTTTTTGATTAAAAATTCGGCCATTTTTGCTTTATTATTTAACACCTCGTTAGCCGAGAGGCTGGCGTAAACGCCTGTTGTTATCGTCAACCTTGGCGTAAACGCCTTTTGTTATCGATAATTTAAAAAAAACGATTTTAATATTCAGCAGATATAGGTGTTTGTGTTATGACATGGATGAATTATTTTCCGGGTTAGTGTTTATTTTGGTATTTTTATGTCTATTTCTATGTGTTCTTTTTCTGTTACTATATAGTTTATTAACTGACATTTTAAACTTTTAGTAGCTCAAGTTTGGTAAGATTATTTATTTAGATGTGTGCTATGATGCATACCCTTAGAAAACCAGCATTTCATAACCATGATTTCGATCGCTATCTGGCTAAGTTTTCCACCTGTAGGAAATGTAATAAGTGACCAATTAACTGAAAATTCGGATTGTAAAGAAACATTATAATGTACAAATAATTTTAAGCTGGTGTTTAAACTTCATAGTATATTCCAACCACACTAGTATTCTAATTATGAATGCAAAAGTTTTTTGTTTATTGATTGATGTCAATTTCCTAATTTAAATTAGGTTATCGTTTACAGACAGCGGACAAAGTCACGGGTACAGCCAGTACTTAATATAAAAGATGAATAAACAATTAAATAAAAAAAACCCGATTCAAGAACTCATTCATCAATCATATCTAAGAACATTCACACATAAATTACTTTTAATAGAAAAAAAAAACTAAATGAAATCACTGCATCCGTTCGGGAGTTATTATGCCACAGACACACAGACAGACACGTCAAACTTATAACAACCCTCTTTTTGCTTCGGGGGTTAAAAAGATCGCAACACCCACGCGAATCGCAAGTAAAAGCATGCTTTCAAGTAAACGAAAGTGAAAACCGACAAAGATTTCAACAATACAACGACTCCAAAACTTGTACTAATTTGAAATACGTATTTTCTTTCAATTACAAAATGGCGGTCGTATTGACATCCAGCAAATCGCAGTTTCCTAAAGAAATATAAATAAAACATGGCCGCCTTTTCCGTGCGTCATTTCCGAGTACATTAAAATTTTGTTTGAAGCAAACACTATGATATTGCAAATAAAGAGTCATATATTTCAAGCCACAATTTAGCACTGATACGGGCTCGTAATTACAGCTATCTATCTCTTTCTTACTTACGAAGATATAATACAGTAGATAAGGTTAGAGAAGATGTAACACAATCCTGTATGAATAGGGTTGCCACTTGCTTAAGAAGTTCTCTGAAAAATATTTTTATAAATAATGTTAAATAGAGCATAAGATGACGTATAAACCGTTGGAACTTTAAATGATAGAAATACTTTAGATATTGACGTCACGTTACTAACGTAAGTGAGTAAAAAGTTGATAAGTTAACTTCCTTAAACTTTGGGTTCTTCTTTTGAGAGATAGATACTTTGATTCATGTGCTCGGGAAGAATGTAGTAAAAATCTCCTATCATCCATTCATTAAACAAATTAGAAACATATAGGCAAAGTTTTTGGATTGATCTAATCCAAATTAAATAAGCTATATGCTTTTGTTTTGAGTGTTGACTTCAAATGAAGAAAACCCTAAAGACTGCTCAATTTTTTTTTACCACGAATATGTCAGGATCTTTGGTTATCATCCGGCAATTTGGTCGAGCAGTGGAAGCTACGGCTTCTTTCTAAATTCCACAGCAACGGCAAATACATATTAAAACAATTTATTGTTTTATTGGCTTGACAATAATAATGTTCTATCAGTTTAATAGATCATGTATTATAAACTTCTTGAGTCACCCAACCCTACGCGTTTGCAAATATGAGCCTTTTAATAAATCATCCAGAAGCGACGATGCATGGCGTGTAACCACAGCTCAGCCTCGTGTTACATGCTTATCCTGTCTGTTCCGGGAATTATCCTTAAACTACGCATAATTTCCACTATTGGGTTAAATTTTTGTTTAGGGATGAGATGAATCCATCGTCATATAGTGGGCCTAAAAGGTGTTAGAGTTTTACGACGACTTTATCGAATGTATACCAACTCACTTCAGGCTCGGGTTGCACCGATAAAAATATTGATATCGGTGATCAGGAAGCTTACCATGAACGCTTAAAACAGTACTATTTCCATGTTGCTAAATGTCAACATATAAAACATGCTTTATAGCATACGTCGTAAGGTTGTCTTTCTCCGACATTTAGTGTTATTAATATATAACTAGTGGTCGCCCATTGGTTGAAATTCGACCATAATAAATTTTAATGTCTTGTTGATTAGAACGCCATCTTCATTTCTCAAGACCAACTACTTTGTTTCCAAACTTTATAGTGCACCCTCTGTGATCTTTATATTTGTTTGTCTGTGTCAGATGCATGGTAGTGTGGGTAATGTTTTATTTATTGATTTAATATACTTTATAAGCATAATTATTGAAAAATATTAGCGGTCTCCACTTCTCCTACACATAAACTATAAGTGTGTTAAATTTTATGCGCCTGCGTCCGCGCAATTTTCGTAAAAAGAGATCCAAAGTTTTGGCATCACGTATTAATCTATAGATAATAAGCAAATTTTGTTACAAACAGTTCAGTAGATTGAGCGTGAATCGCGGTTATGATACAGACAAAAAATCTAAAAATGCAAAAATTGTGTTCGGCTGGTCCTTTTTAATCGCCTGCAACTATATTTTGACCGCCTCGTTGGTCGAGTGGCTAGCGTTCACGCCTAACTACATCGGCCAACCGCGAGGCTTCGGTTTAATCCCCGACGGAGGCAGGCATTGATCCCTTAAATGTCTGCATTTCCGGGTCTGGGTTTTTATTCAATATTTTCTTGTATATATTTAAGCATTTCTATGTATATGAATCGTTGACTAACACCTAAACACAATTATATATCTTGCTTACTTTGGAGTTAGATTCAATTTGTGTAATTTGTCCAGGGATATTTATTTTTAATATATTCAACGTATAGAATTTCCTCTTTTACAGTATTAAAAGAATAGATATCTTCTATTCCTTGGAATTAGGATGACATTGTACATTGACATGTCTCAAAGTTATTTGTTGAAAGTTGGAGTTATTGAAAATCCCGCACATTTAAACGCATTTTTAACCGCTGCTGCCTGACTATGTTTAAATAAAGAGCCCAGAGCAAGTTTGGTTGCGAAGTTTTCGGAGGTCATGAACTTGCTCAATCTGGCACTGAGAATACCAGAGTCGTATCTATTAGGGGCAGGGTAAATGTTACATGTTTGACTGCATACTCCAAACCCGGAGCTATAGCGCCATCCAGAAAAAAGATGGCATTAGTTTTTTTTAATAATTATTGAATCTAGTGTTATGTGTGTGAAATTGGTCTCATTATTTGAGCTTGAGTAGTGAGGCCACCGCTTTACTCAAGACCCTGAAATGACGTTTTTTGACGACTTATGACTAATTTTGATTAATTTAAACTTGACTATGGCAAATGCTTACGACTGAAACTAACTTCAAACTGAAAAAAACCCTTACCCTTGTGGAAACGCAACATACTATATATATATGACATTATTGCACGTATATATATATATATATATATCTAATATACGTGCAATAATGTCATGTTTTTGTGGATTTAAACCTTAATCGTCCTTCAAAACAATTTAGTTTAAACTAGAGGAAATAATTATTAAATTGATTTAAAACTATCATATGTTTTAATGAATTAGCGGACGGCTGTTCATTTTGGCACCCTTCGAGTTTGTATGGGAAAAATTAAAATGTTGTTTTTCGTAGTTTCTTTGCAGTCGAACGGGATAAAAAGTGTCATATCTCCTCCTCCTGGTCCTAAGCTACCTCCCCATCAATTTTTAGCCAAATCAATTCAACCATTCTTGACTTACAAACAGTGTAACTAACACGATTTTTTTATGTATATAGAATATTTTTAACGAGTAGGTGATACAAATAGCCTTTGGTATGAAATAGAAAGCAGCGTAAACTCCTCGATTCATTAAACGCGACTTGTGGTCGGAAAAAATAACGCTCGTTTGCCATAACCCTAAGACCTAACAAATGTACTTTCAAACATCTAGAGCTTTTGCGTTTATAATATTGGGATATCTGTTTGATATATGGATATTGGGTATATGACATGACTTAAATTTAAGTAGACATGTTATTTACATGCGTCATTTATTGTCATGAGATAAGTCGGTCATGACCCGCGTCTCGCGATGTTTCTCAATTTTATGACCTCGTAAAATGAATACGGCATGCCAATAGAATTCATCCCTCCAAACTACTACGATAAAACAACTGATATTATCGTTAGATCTCAATTTGTAAGGGGTAGATACTGCATCTAGGAACTTTTTGAATGATGGCCATTAATATAGTCACCAGATGGCATTATGTTTAAACAAGAAAATGAAAAGCATGACTTTTAGACGGAATTAAAAAGCAAGGGATCGTAAAAGGCGAGCATAGGCTTACCGTCACTAACACCGTGATATCTGACTAGGTGGTAGAGTTTCGCAGCGACTCATTCGGATTGGTACCACCGCCTTACCTATTCCTGCCGCCATAACGTCATGACGTGTTCTGGTTTGGACGTAAACTTACTTTTGCTCGACGCACCCAGGTTGGCAACGCACCATTACCACCTTTGGTGTCTCTAAGCGGCGTGAATTTCTTACCATCAGGTAGTGCCATGCTGTTTGCCTGTATGGCTGTAGCTTAATGGGCCGGCACGTCCGAGGACGTACCCCTCTCTCACTTAAGACCGGCGTGAAGTAGCGGCGTTGCTGCTGCGTTTCGTCTGGTTTTTATCATATGATAATGTTCCTCTCATATTATAATGGAGCCGCAAATTCAAAGTATTAGCCGATTTGCGCGTAAAATTAAATATGTTCGAGGCAAGCAGGGCACAAAAATTTCGGCGACCTCTTCCATGCTCGTTGTGGATTTCTGCAGTATTAGGGAAATACACTCCAACTTAAACGCCGTCCACTTTCACCTGGAGACGGCGAAGCCGGCCTTGCTCGTTTTGACTGAGACGCAAATATCTTCTCCGGCTGATACGTCGTACCTCTCCTACCCGGGGTATAAACTGGAACATGCATTTATACCTCGAGCTGACGTGTGCGCTTTCGTCAGAGAGGATATTTGTTTCCGGCGCCTAAGCAATCTTGAAGGCAAAGACCTGTCTATTCTTTGGCTGCGCGTTGACTACTCAGACCACCCGGGTGTCTACGCCTGCCTGTACAGGTCACATAGCGACAATGCCGAGACAGACCGGCTTGTTGAGCATATGCAAATGGTTTCCGATTTTGTATCTGAGCAGAGCCCATCCGCGGAGATCGTGATTCTTGGTGATTTTAACGCCCACCATGCTGATTGGCTTGGTTCACGCTCCACCGACTATGCGGGAAGATCTGTTCACAACTTTGCCCTATCCTATGATCTCACGCAACTGGTGACTTCGCCCACGCGAATTCCAGATGTGGGGATCATACGCCTTCACTGTTAGACCTCCTGCTGACCTCTCACCCAGAGAACTATAAAGTCTTTGTCGATGCCCCTCTTGGATCTTCTGACCATTGCTTAGTCTGGAGTGCAGTGTCAGTTTTGTTTTCTCGCCAAGGCTGTCCAAGGAAATTTACCATCTTTACACCAGAGTGATGCCTCGCTGGCCCATGATGCGAAAGAGAAAGCCGAACTTCTAGGCTCCCTCTTTGCTTCCAACTCGACTTTAGATGACCACGGAAACACGCCACCGACCATTCCGCAGTGTGAAGTGTCTATGCCAGAAATAAAGTTTCTGCAGAGTTCAGTGCGTAGTAATCTTATTTCATTGGACGTCAACAAGTCGAGTGGGCCCGATAGTATCCCTCCGATTGTTCTCAAAGTGTGTGCTCCTGAGCTGGCACCGGTTTTAACGCGACTCTTCCGGCTATCCTATTCATCAGGCATTGTACCGAATTCATGGAAGACCGCTTTAGTACACCCGATCCCTATAAAAGGTAACCGCTCGGATCCATCCAATTACCGACCTATGGCTATAACTTCCTTGTTTTCCAAAGTTATGGAATCCATCACAAACTGCCAGCTCTCAAAGTATCTAGTTGAGCACCAGCTGTTAAATGATCGTCAATACGGTTTCCGTCGTGGTCGTTCAGCTGGTGATCTTTTGGTTTACTTAACACACCGATGGGCGCAAGCAGTCGAAAGCAAGGGAGAAGCATTGGCTGTCAGTTTGGACATAGCGAAAACCTTCGATCGGGTGTGGCACAAGGCGCTTCTATCGAAGCTTCCTTCTTACGGTCTTCCTGAGAAATTATGTACATGGATCACTAGTTTTTTGACGGGGCGTAGCATCAAGGTCGTTGTCAGCGGTGTGTGCTCGGAGTCCAAACCTGTCAATTTCTCCTACTTTGTTTCTTCTGCATATCAATGACATGTTGCAAATTAGTGACACTTATTGCTATGCAGACGACACTACTAGGGAAGCCTTATACTTTGGCCGACATAATATATCGCGCGAACATGTTATCGAGAGCTGGAACCAACTTGTGTCTAAAATTGACAATCTTTTGTCTGAAATTTCGTTTTGGGGCCAGCAGAATCTGGTGTAGTTTAACCCTAACAAGACACAAGAGACTCCCTTTATCGCATCTCCTCGATTTGAGAGCGTTTCCCTTTCTGTCACAGCCTGCATTGGTATACTCAGCGTTGACATTTCGAGTAATGTTCGATTTCGTGGTCATCTGGAGGAGAAAGCTAAAATAGCCTCTAAAAAACTTGGTGTGCTCAGTAAAGCGAAACAGTATTTCAAGCCGACCCATCGCTATTAACTATATAAAGCGCAAATTCGGCCTCTTATGGAGTACTGTTCTCAACTCTGGGCAGGGGCTCCACAGTACCAGCTCCTTCCGTTTTGACCGCATTCAACGTAGAGCAATTCGTATTGTCAATGACCGGGCAATTATCAATCGGCTTGATTCCTTGGCGTTGCGTAGAGATGTTGGGTCACTCAGTATTCTCTACCGCATCTATCACGGGGAATGCTCTAAGGAGTTGTTTGGTTTAATTCCAGCCGCTGATTTACACCTTCGGACATCGTGTCAGAGCTTTAGGTATCATGCCCATCATCTCGATGCATGGCGATCTACAACTGTGCAATTCCGAAGACATTTTTTACCCCCCGTATGACACCTTTTTGGAATCAGTTACCGAGGGCGGTGTTCCCAAACGATTATGACTTAGGAACCTTGAAGAATAGAGCGTACTCATTCCTTAAAGGTCGGCAACGCATCTGTGATACTCCTGGTGTTGCGGATGTCCGTGGGCGGAGGTGATCACTTTCCATCAGGTGACCCCCTTGCTCGTTTGCTTCCTCTACTATAATAATAATAATAATAATAATAATAATAATCCGTCTGCTTG
>NJDC01000422.1:407244-419060 GCA_002245475.1 Calephelis virginiensis
TCAAAAACAATGTTCCTGTGGGACCGCACATGCAGCACTACAAGTATTTTGTCTCCTTCTATTACTTTCATTGAAAGAAGATAGCGATAACCTAAAATTAGTTTAATATGAGCAACTACATCACCACCACTGATTTATAAATAAAATTAATCACCGTGTTAATCACAATAATTATTATTTGATTTATATTTACCTGAAATCTCTTTGACATTAGTAACCGGATATCCTGTTTCGTAGTTTCTATGTATCAATATTCTCTTTGACAGCTACCAAGCTACCCATGGGAGTCATTCCAAAATGGACGGAACGCAATCACAAAGGAGGGATTCCTCTGGGGGATTAGTAAGATATTGGTACGTGCACAAATGAATAGACGCTTGCGACACTAGTGATGTGCCCTTGGTTTCACACTGTGATAGGTTATGTAGCAGTTCCTTTTTTTAACCCCAGTCGCAAAAAGAGGGGTGTTATACCCGCTAAAAAAAATAAGTCAAAAAAATAGAAAAGGTCTGAAGTTTGACGTGTCTGTCTGTGTGTTTGTCTGTGGCATCATAACTCCCGAACGGATGCAGTGATTTCAAATTAGTTTTTCTTTGTATTGAAGGTAATTTATGTGCAAGTGTTCTTAGACATGTTTGATGAAAATCGGTTGAGCCGTTTAAAAGATGTGGGGGGTGAAAGTGGGAAGATTAACCGATTTTTTTATTTTTTAAAGACAAATTAAGTGTTGTGTCGGGGTTTTTTTAATATTTTTTATAGAACAGGAATACCGGAAAGTAGGTCACCTGATGGTAAGTAATAACCGCGCTTTCGGATATCAGCACCAAGTGTATAGCTGACATCCGCTTTTAGAACGGAATACCCTGTTTTCTTGAAAGTTCCTAAGTTTTATCCGCTTGGAATTGTCGTCGCTGGTAAGTGGTTCCACAAATGTCTTTAAGTAAGATTTCTGACTTATTGAAGTAAATAAATAACTTACTTAATAAATAATGACTGAACTTACTTAATAAAACTTAATTTACTTAATAAATAATTAATGAATACTTAATAATAAATGACTTATTGAAGTAAATAAATTTGGAGGCTATTAAAAATAAAAGGCCTTAAAA
Organism: Calephelis virginiensis; assembly: GCA_002245475.1. Taxonomy (NCBI): domain Eukaryota; kingdom Metazoa; phylum Arthropoda; class Insecta; order Lepidoptera; family Riodinidae; genus Calephelis; species Calephelis virginiensis. The sequence goes on from NJDC01000422.1 coordinate 408,354, forward strand.
TATTGATTGGGAAACTATTAATATAAATGCGGCGCGTATCTCTTGTTTCTAGGATTTCCATCTGCTTATTTGCGTTTTCATTTTGTAGATTACATCTAAAATTAATGTACTTGGTGTTATATATAAGTTATGTAAACGAAAAGCCCACAGTTTTCAGTAGTTCAAAGTAACCGCCATTTTCATCAACTTTATTTTACCAAGTTAACTTTATTTCTAATCGCCTCTGTGGTCTAGCAGTTCAGGTGTTGGACTTGACTGCATGAGGTTCTGGGTTTGAATCCCGGGTCGGACAGCAAAAAGAAAATTTGGTTTTTCCAATTTTCGTAAAAAAAATGTTGCTCGGGATTGGATATGTGCCCGGTTGGCGATAGGCTTGACACCTATCACATTATGGGACTTAGTGTCTTCGGTTAGTCGTGGGTGCCCTGGTTGTGCCTCTGCCTACCTCTTTAGGGATATGGCCGTGAAGATATTTTTTTTAATTTATTAAATTTACATGGAACAGTTATAATAAAAATGCTAAAATAAACAATGAAGTGCTATCAAGTGCCGACAATGAACAGTGTAAATCTGTAGACTACAATTTCTATTAGGTCCTGTATAACTAAATGAAGCGAGGCTTCATCCTCTTTGTATTTTACCAAATTTATATGGAGTGTAATAAAAATGCAAATAACAGAGAAGTTGTACCAAGTGTCGACAATGAACATTATGAATCATTTATTCGTAATGTCGCTCAGCTTTAGAATATAGGCATCAATATACCTACTGTGTGATAGCTTAAATATGATTAACACAAATGGAGGTCATAAAATGGACGAACCTTGATAAGTGGTCGGCAGCTATCTCTGCGCGCAGAAGCTAGCTAGTATGAAGCAGAGCTAATATGAAATTTTTTTTTTATGACATTGGAAGGCAAACAAGCAGACGGATTTCCTGATGGTAAGAAATTCTCGCCGCCTAGAGACACCAAAGGTGGTAATGGTGCGTGGCCAAACATTCCAAAAATATTACCGCGATATCTTTTGCCGATATTTTCCCCGTGTTTGTCCGCGCTCCTTTGCAGAATAGACCATCTGCTTTCCTGCCAGGCATCTCGTAAAAGGCGTGCGTAGGCTTACCGTCACTAACACCGTAACATCCTACTAAGTGGTAGAGTTTCGCAGCAACTCGCCCGGATTGATACCACCGCCTTACCTATTTCTGCCGCCATAATGTCAGTGCTTGCCGTTAATGTGTTCCGGTTCGTAGGGTAGGCCTAATATCACGGCCTCTGGATGGCAACGCACTATTACCACCTTTGTTGTCTTTAGGCGGTGTGATTTCTTACCATCAGGAAATCCGTCTGCTTGTTTGCCTTCCAATATCATATAAAAAAAACAGATTATTTCCGCCATACACGAATGTTGGTCTTGTATATTTAGTTTTGTCCCCTTTTACTGCTAGTACCAACTCTTAAAGCTATAGAATATCGTACATTTTGGTCACATTGGCACAAATAATGTTTGTGCTAGTTGTTAGTTCTTTTTTACAAAACTCGGTCCAATTTATACCTTTGTGGGTGTTTAAGTTTCATGTAAAAGTTATGTATGTTTTGTGAAAAGTAGAAAAACTTGGACTATAAGGAAACAAACAACGTCGTAAACATTTTTGTGATAAAACTGAATGTTTGAATCTTTACAAAAAGTTTGTCTATAAAATACAAACGTTAGGTGCTTAAAAGTATATTTTATCAATAACTAGCGCCCTCCCGGCTTCACACAGGTATAAAATATACAGATAAACCCTTCTCTTTAAGCACTTTATCTATTAAAAAACTGCATCAAAATCCGTTGCTTAGTTTTAAAGATTTAAGCATACAAAGGGACAGAGCGAGCGAATGGCTGTGCTATGAAAAATATTTCATAAAATTTTATATAGGTTACAGGAAAGCTTTCGAACACATTTTTGGAGTTTACTCCTTAAGAAACGATTTAAGGTTATAAGGCCCGGTACGGAAATTTTATTAGGAGTAAAATCAAGTGTAACATGAAAAGTTGAGGCGTTACGTAGAAAGAGACAAACATAAGTCGTGCCGCTTCAGCCCTTCAGTATTTTATTCTCCTTCAGGACTGACGATCTCGCCCGAACAAAAGTCGAGTCGCCCCGAGCGGGTCGTCATTCGGCTCCGCTACAGTCGAGTTACGTATGACATTGACATTAGTCGAATAATTTAAAACGCAGTCGACTTGTTCGAATGATTTGCGTAGTCGAATAATTCGATATATGTATATCATAATTATCGTTCATAAGGAGTAAACTCCAATCGTGCGTCGTAGCTGACACACACTTTTTTTAATATTGTTTGTTTGATTATTAACACATTTTTAAAGTAAATTAAATGTCTTTGGAATAATAATAGAAAAAGTTGATCTAATCCCAAAGAAAATATACACTAAGTGTTAGTCAATGAATAATGACATAACTTATATAAACACCCAGACCCCCAAATACTGACAAGTAATATACACATAAATTAATCTGCTCGACCTTTGTGGAGTGCAGTCGAATTCTCCTGATGATGCTTCGGTTGCGAAGCGAAACGGACGTTTTAGTTTAGTTGTGTGTGTTGTGTGGAGTAGGATATATTTGGGAGTCTTAGCTTCCGGTAAGTCCAATTCATTCATATAGCACTATTTTACCTTTTTTGTCACGCCATAATACGTAAACCGATTATTTTAGCGGAAAATTGCAAATTAAATAATTTTATTTGGATTCAAGTATGGATTAATCAAGTACGTAAAGTAATGCCATATCGCCATATAATCAATACAGATAAATGTCTGCTCGCGAAACATCGATGGATTTTGTAAAAACTGCATTAATTTTAATACAACTGATTTAATATAAATATTATCCAAATTAAAAATCACACACGCAAACAGACTTGTTAAACTTATAACACCCCTCTTTTTTCATGTGTCGGAAGTTGACAATTTAAATCGCTTGTTACTATGTGTAAGTAGAAAAATATTCTGGACACGCAAAAAAGAGCTAAGATACAAAACTCGAACCTCTAACCAAACCAAATTTCAGCTCAAATAACAAAACACTTTTAAATGTCGCCTTTTTGGATTAGACGGTTAATAAGCTGTGATTTTGCTTGAAGCTTATTGGTAGCGAGCTGAGTTTTAGATTACTTGAACTTGTTTGTTTAACCTTTGGAGAAAACAAAATAAAGGTGAAGAAATTCAGTGCCTTGAGATGATCGGAGTATGCAAATAACCTCGGATCAATTCGAGACCCAGTTACTTCTCGTACAGACAGCATCTTCATTTTATCAAATAAAATATTTAAACAAATAAAATAGTAATAAATAGCAAAAATGGTATATCTAGCCTCTGTGGTCTAGCGTGCGGCGTCGGACTTGACTTCTTGAGGTACTGGGTTCGATCACCGGGTTGGGCAACAAAAATAAATAGAAAATGTATATTTTAAATTTTCTAATAAAAAAATAACGTTGCCCGGGATTGGATATGTGTCCGGTTGGTGATAGGCTTGCCACCTATTACATTGTGGGACTTAATGTCTTCGGCTAGTCGTGGGTGCCCTGGTTTTGCCTCTGGCGCTGCTTCGGGGATATGGCGTGAAGATATTTACTTATATATTTTTATTGTTTATTGTACGTGTCGGTGAAGTCTCTATTCTAATTTTCTTTTATCTTTCTCTTTCAATTCTTGATACGCTACGACAAGCATTGTATATTTCCTTATGTATCTTACTCTGCCTCTCTTTCTTTCGACTGGTTTGTCTTTGATGTTTTCAATTAAGTGTTGCTTCAAGTTTCCGATCATATATACTGATTATGAAATTGATTTTTGCAACAGGGACGGTACTTGTGTGATAAACATAAGTCTTTTTATTTCTGGGTCTAATCTAAGTATTAATTACATTTTGTTTAATATTCGTCAGAAACAGAAACCATCCGAAACTTAGAGGCATGCTAATAAATTTGAATTTTGTTTTTGGGCGTCCATTATTTTTTGTATCTTATTAAGTATTTATATGTATGAGTATTGTTGAAAAACACCCATAATACGAGCAAATAATTTGCTTATTGAGGGTTACATCTATCCACGCTTTTGGCATTGTTAAAAATATTGCGAAATCAATTAATAACGTTACCGCTAAGTGGCACTCGCTACCGTAGCACTGCGGAAATCGCTTAGGGGCTTCATCGATGCGAACATTTGTGTGAGCGTGGCGTCTCGAAAATTTGTGAGTAGTTTAAATACTGTTTGACATTTGTACGGCGTTTTGGGGTTCTTGTCGTATATGCCCAAAGATATTGATAGATGTCATATATTTTTAAAAGTAAGCAAGTACTATCACGCTCATATCCTCGAATAGGTAAGCAGGGGCACAACTAGGGCACCCGTGACTAGCCGAAGATACTTAATCCCAGAATGTTGTAGATATATCTTTGATCTTATATTATTGATTCATAGAACTTTTTGTTAGATGATTTTGCCGACGGTACCTAATATAAAGTATGGGTTCTCCTATCGGATCCTATCACCATATACCGTCTATTACAATTTTCTAAAGTAGCTCGTACATTTGCAAATGGGAAATATCGCGTTTATAGGAAGGTGTGGGTAGTTTGGAACGAATATCCCTTCGTATTACCCGTGCACGAGGTGCTACATAGGAATGGTCCATTAGGACAATTGGTAAGACAATTCATTAAACTAAGCACACACAAGACAACACCAGGTGGATTCTGAAGGAAAAAGTATGCTAATTCGTGAAATTGTGAAATGTGTCTGTGGAGTGAAGATTTTTTTTATGATATTGGAAGGCAAACAAACAGACGGTTTTCCTAATGGTAAGAAATTTACGCCGCCTAGAGACAGCAAAGGAGGTGGTGCGTTGCTAACCTGAGGCCGGGATGTTAGGTCTCCTTTAAAAGTAAGTTTATCGGCTGTCTTATCCTCCGAACCGGAACACGTCAACGGCAAGGGCTGACGTTATGGCGGCAGGAATAGATAAGGCGGTGGTACCCATTTGGGCGCGAGTCGGGTAAGCCTAAGCTCACGTTTTACGAGCTACCTGAGCAAAGGAGCCTGGACCAACACGGGGAGAAGAGATGGTGACATGAGATACTTGTCACCCTCTTCAAGGCACCTAACGTCGCGGTCAGTGCCTACCAATATCTTAATCCGGTTTGAATGGTATGGTTAAAGAAACTATTAGGAGTTTTGTTCAAGCTTCAGGTTGGCGCCTAAAGATAACAATCTGGTCAAAAAGAAAGTATCTTCACGTCTGAATCCCTGAAGAGGTAAGCGGAGGTTTAACCAAGACATCAACGATTAGCCGAATACACGGTGTCGTTGCTGTTGAAAATAAAAGTGAAAGAAATATATTTTGAGTTTCATATAGTCAGTTCGCCAACACCAGACTAGGTAATATTAAAAATGTAGTCATTTAGTAAGATTTACCTAGTTTGATACAATATATTGCTTGGGTTGGTACTACCGCCTTTAGCAATCTTGGTTCGCAATCGCCTCATTGGTCGAGTGGCTAGCGTACTCGCCTAACTGCATCGGTGAACCGCGAGACTTGGGTTCGATTTCCGACGGGGGCCGGCATTTGTGTGAACATTTAGATATCTGCATTTCCGGGTCTGGGTGCTTATTAAATGTATTCTGGATCTATTTAAGTATTTCTATGTAATAGTATCGTTAACTAACACCCATAACACAAGCATATAATTTACTTACTTTGGGGTTAGATTCAATTAGTGTAACTTGTCCAGGGATTTGTTATTTATTTATTACTTTAGCGCTCGCTATTTTCGTGTTTCAGTTTAGGGTTTACTCTTAGCAACATTGACGTTAGTGCCTCCATGTTTGTTGTTATATTTATCTCATTTGTAAGCACATAATATAAAAAAAGATGGGTTGCACTCCGGGAGTGCCGGCAAAAGTGAAAACTTAAATATTAACATTGTGCATTTTTGATATTTTGTAATGGTAAAGGAATAATTTTGCACGAATTGCTTTAATTATAAGTATGAATGTACTATAATTTGTGCTCAAGTTATATGCATGTTATGTGCATAGTTTCGTGCTCAAGCGGACATTTTTGTATTCGCATTGTAATCGTATAATCCGTAAAATGTACTAGTACACCTTATTAGCACCTATCTACTAGTACGGCCACTTCATAATTTACCTCGGCCAGTTAAAATAGTATTTATTACTTATGAGATAAAATATTATGAAATATTTAATTTTTCAAACTTATACATAATTCAATTTAATATAATACATATGTGTGTATCAATTTTCCTTCTACTATTATTTTCTTTGTTAAATTTACAACTTTTTCGAAAACAACTAAACTTCTTCATAATGTACTGTAATTTCTATTAACTGAGAAACTATGATATACCTATAAGTTGCAAACAAATTAAAAGATGTTTTACTAAACTCATATCTTTTTTATCTACCACAAACTGCAAAGCATTCAAAGCAAGAAACAGTTTACACTTTACAGTACAATTATTTAATACTGCAGATCAACGCAAGGGGACGACCCGCAGTACTTTATGCGATTGTTTGACACTCGCTGGTACTGGTATTATCTATTGCGAATCCTATGCTATTTGCTTATGCTATTATTCGCGCATGCGCCCCGCGCCGTCTTAAGTGTTTTTACCCATTCCAAAAAAAGTGCGCAACGCCGCTAAAGAAGTTTTCACTTCAAAAATTATTCTATTTTGTGTAGGTATTAAATTGTTACCGTCCTTGGCACTTGGTGAAACTCCTTTATGTATTTTTATACAATGTCATTTTTTCGAAACTTGTTCAACCGAAATGTATCGATACTAGATAAATTAAAAAAATGAAAAAAAAAAACATAAACTTTGATAAATAACGGAAATACATGTACTTCGAAGACCTAGTTAAAGTTACAAAGCAATCAGTGAAACAAACTAAAAAACGTCACAAATTTCTTATATTTAAACTTTTTGTTAGGTTTTACTGTTTCAAATTGTTATTTTATTTTAATCAAACAGGTAGGTATACTTTCTAGGTGTCAGACGAAAATAACTAAAAAAATACACCGTTACAAACAAAGATACAATAAAAAACAGAAAACATTGAAATGCCTATATTCCTGGGAACGTGCGGAGACAATTTTTTTAACTTTTTTATCGATTATTATTTGTCTAGTACATTTTTATTGATCAAGTTTCGAAAAACCATATTGCATATGAAAAACACTTGCACTGTTTCACTAAATAATTATTTTGTTTTATTTTTTACTCTGAATTTGAAGGTTTTATACTCTCTCTCGCTTTTTTATATCTCGATGAGTTCCCGCCAAAATGCTAAATAACCTTAATACACCCCGTACCCCGGATTAATATCCAGTACTGTATATAAAAAAACATCTTCAATAAAGAGACACATCTCCTTGACTACTTTGCAATATGTATACTCAAGTTTGCATTATCTTTTCTGTGTTTAAGTACATATTACAGTGAATTGTCTTAACAATTGTCTTAATGGACTATTACAGACAAGCACCTCTTATACGGATAATGCACGGACTTTCGTTCAGGAATACACACCTAACAAACAGACAATTCGAAAAAAGTGCATTTTATTGTATGTATATTACACAAAGCTGTTTTATTACCAATTGCCTCAGCGTTCTTTATATTTAAGAAATGTAAAATATTGAAAATGGGCCATGTTAGGAGCTGGGCTTTATTAGGTTCAAGTACCTTATTTATTAACATTGTAAAGAGATTTGTAGTTATGCATGATTGTTATGAATAAACTCGAACTACGGGACCAATTTCAAAACTCTTTTCAGCGTTTCTACATTATCCTACTACTAGTTTACTACATTATTGCCTCTGTGGTCTAGCGGTCCGGGTGTTGGATTGTTTTGGATTGGAAATTGGATTTTTCCAATTTTCTAATAAAAAAAATGTTGGTCGGGATTGGAAATGTGAAGCGATTGGATTGCCACCTATCACATTGTGGAACTTAGTGTCTTCGGCTAGTCGTGGGTGCCTTGGTTGTACCTCTGCCTACCTCTTCGGGGATATGGGCGTGAAGATACTTAGTTTACTACATCATCTCAATTAAAGTATAATAGCACTACTTAAATTATGTGCTTTGGCTATATCCGTCAAGTTTCGTAAATTCGAAAGTATTTTAAAGATATCTATAACCTAGAGTTGTTATTACATTATTAATCATTTCGCTTAAATTGAAATTAGGTCAGCCAATTTAAAAATAAAAATATAAAGTGTAAAAGTGTAAAGCCGAAGCGCATAATTTAAGTAGTAGTACTGTACCTTCGGTTAATCTTGGGTGCCCGGATTGTATCCCCCAAGTTGGCCCGGGCTCCTTTGCAGAATAGACCACCTGCTTTACTGCCAGATCCGTCCAAATCCGTCTGCTTGTGTGCGTTTCATTATCATAAAAAATAAGTTTACCTATTTCTACCTAACCCTTTTAAAAGCTTCTTCTTTCTTTCTTTAAGTTTTGGCCTTCACGTTAGTATTTAGCCATTAGTCAAGTAGAAATTTGCATCAAATTTTATATCAATTTCAATTAATTTTAATTAGTCATCAGTAAGTCGTCAAAAAGTCATGTCAGGCTCTTGGGTAAAGCGGTGGCCTTTTTACACAAGCTCATGTAACGATATTTGGCGGCAACGAGAAAATATACGATACGCTAATTTCTTTATGATTATTTCATTTGTGCACTTTTACTGAACAAAATTGTACAAAATGCCACCAAAATTGACTAATTTCACTCAATATTAACACGAAATTCAATAATTATGAAAAAACTTCGACCATCTTTTCTCTCGATGGCGCCAAAACTCCTTAAATAAGCTGTATTCATTTCGAGAAAAAATCAAACTCATCTTTGTGAAGCCGAGACAGATGGCCGTAAATAATGCGAGTGTTGCCTAACATTTAAGTTGATACCATTTTATGCAATCAAGCTTGGCTGTGAGCAGGTGGTGGTGGCAGGTGGTAGTAGCAAGGCTTGTGACTGTCCTTGACCTTTACAAATCACGACCACTATAAAAACAGTAACCACGATAATTTATTAAGATTTAAGCCCTTATATTTACGTTAACTCTCTATTTCCTCGGTATGTGTGAAACTCCATTAGTTTAAAAAATCCTTAAAAAATGTATCGCCTCTGTGGTCTAGCGGTCCAAGTGTTGTACTTGACTTCAGGAGGTCCCGGGTTCGAAACAAAAAGAAAATATGGTATTTCCAATTTTCTAATAAAAAAAATGTTGCTCGGGATTGGATATGTGCCCGGTTGACGATAGGCTTGTCACCTATTAATATGTTGGACTTACCGTCTTCGGCTAGTCGTGGGTGCCCTGGTTGTGCCTCTGACTACCCCTTCGGGGATATGGGCGTGAAGATACTTTTATTTTTAAATTCATTAAAAATTACTATGTTGTAAATTGTATGTGGTTATCGTGGTCAGATTTTAAAAGATTTTGTAATTGTGAAAAGGCTTTTAGTCATTTTTTTTTATCGATAATACTAAAATATTACGATTATTCCAGCGTAGCTGTAAAGCATTTTACATATTTTTTTTTCAAACAAGTTATAAATTACAAGAAAGTGACCTATAAGATCAATGTCTTTTAGCCTGCTTTGCTATATGTTAGTTTTGTATACAAAATGGTATTAAATAAATAACTTAATTATCCATCTTAATATACATGCGAAAGTCTATCGGTCTACTACACCAATTTTAATGTAATTTGATACGCATATGGCCAAGATCCGATTTCAAACATAGCCAATCCTTTTTAAAAATCAACCTCTAAGGATGGATGGATAAGGATGATACGGGAATAAAGTTTGTATGAAAATCGTTACTATTCTACGCTGACAAAGTCGTGTGCAAAGAGTTAGTTAGTATATATACTACTGTAGTATATTTTGTCATTCTTTTTTATGACAGTGGAAGGCAAACAAGCAGACGGATTTCCTGATGGTAAGAATTTCCCGCCGCCTAAAGACAACAAAGGTGGTAATGGTGCGGTGCCAACTTGAGGCCGGGATGTTAGGCCTCGAGCAAAAGTAAGTTTACCGGCTACCTAACCCTCCGAACCGGAACACGTCGTGACGCCATGGCGGCAGGAATAGGTAAGGCGGTGGTACCAATCCGGGCGAGTCGCTGCTAAACTCTACCACCTAGTCAGATGTCACGGTGTTAGGGACGGTAAGCCTGTGCTCGTCTTTTACGAGCTGCCTGGCAGGAAGGCAGATTGTCTATTCTACGAAGGAGCCTGGACCAACACGGGGAAAAATAGAAAAGACAATAAAGGCAAATAGATTTACAGGTGGCAATTTATATTCCAACAAACACCAAATTTTAATTATATGGATTCTTTAATTATAACGTTTATGCAATTTAAAATTAAACAGTTTATTTATACATTTATTATATATATATTTCATTTTATACAGAAACCCGATCAATGTATACATAGAAAAAAATGCGATTTGATTGGTGGAGGAGTAAGAAAAAAATCTGCGACTTGATTGCTTTATACGACTGAATTTCTAACGAAAAAACTTTCTAAAGAAAAAAAAACTAAATGCCGATAGTAATAAATAAATAAATATCCCTAGACAAGTTACATAAATTGAATTTAACC
>NJDC01000422.1:419688-434868 GCA_002245475.1 Calephelis virginiensis
GATTCTTTAATTACAACGTTTATGCAAATTAAAATTAAACAGTTTATTTATTCATTTTATACAGAAACCCGATCAATGTAAACATAGAAAAAAATCTGCGTTTTGATTGGTTTATACGACTGAATTTCTAACGAAAAAACTTTCTAAAGAAAAAAACTAAATGCCGACACTAATAAATAAATATATATCCCTCGACAAGTTCATAAATTGAATTTAACCCCGAAGTAAGCAAATTATATGCTTGTGTTATAATAATTAATCAACGATTCTAATATACAAAAATACTTAAATAGATACCAGAATAGATTTGATAGAACCCAGACCCGGATATGCAGACATCTGTCTATCACACAAATGCCTGCCTCCGTTGGGAATCGAAGCCGAACCTCGCGGTTGGTCGGTAGAGCTAGAGGCAAAACTCACGGAGCGATTTTTACCCGCGCCCACGGCGATCGCGGTTTTACGATTTTATTTCAAAACACACGAGACGGGTAATTTTTGCGGGCCCGCAACCGCCGCGGGCGCAGGTAAAAACCGCGCCGTGAGTTCTTAGCCTTAGGCGTGGTCGCTACCAACCTCTTGCCCTTTGATCAACAAGGCGGTCAAAATAAGAGCATACATACATACATATCTTCACGCCAAGTCCCTTACAGGGTAGGCAGAGAGTATCGAGTGCCAGACCTCACGATCCTGACAAACCTGTCTTGCTTCCTTCACATTCATAACCCTTTTCATACAAACACGCCGGTTTCGGAGACTCTTGGCACCACCCTCGATGAAAACTTTAAATTATTTATTTCTATGAGCAAAATGGTTTTGATTTCTACGTATTAAATGTGAATCTTCTGGTTTTGACTCAGCGATGAACAATCCGTCTGAATCATACTTCCTTTGTACGTGTCAAACTAAAGAAGTTAGTATCCACAGAAACAAGACGCATTAATTATTAGTAACAGATTCCCCACGTCTCTGCACTCCATGTTATTGCTTGATTGATTTTGATAAAATACCACTACTTATAACTTATTAGCTGTTCCGGCGAACTTTGTTGCTCCTTTTAATTTGTATGGAAAAAAAAAAATATTGTTTTTCCCACTTTACTCGCAGTCGAATAGGATAAAAAGTAAAGTCCTGTTCCTGGTGTTAAGCTACCCCTGTATCAACTTTCAGCCAAGTGGGTTTAGCCGTTTTTGAGCTATAAATAGTGTAACTAACATGACTTTGTTATATATACCTAGATATTGATCTGCAAATGTATATAGCTAGTTCTTTTTATGACTTTACTTATCCCATGTTGTATTTTGAAGAATACAAGCCAACTTATTTCTTCCCAAGCAGCTCGTAAGAGGTAGGAATAGGTTTTTTTAACACCATGATCAAGTCGTAGATTGCGATTGTTTAATTTAGTACTAGGGCCTGAAATATTCCTGCCGCTAAAAATGTCCCACTACTACATTTGGAGTTCACAAACGTGTGTTTTTTACTATTAGAAAGTTTGTCTTCCGTTTTTTTTTATGTTTGTAGCCAACAAAAATTCAAAGTGGAATTCACGTCACAATTATCACTTCACAATTTAATTACTTTCTTTTCTGTGTTTGTTTCGAGATTATTCGGCCAATTGTCAACTGATTTTGATTGTCCTTCCTTATAAAAATAGGTTATGATTGTGAAATGGTCCCATTTTAATGTTATAATAATCGGACTATTGGTTTCTGAGTTGAAATTAATAATATATAATCATGAAAGTTTGATGAGGTCGTCAACATAGATGAAAAATTGTTCATTATTATTAAGTATACCTCAAAAACTATCGTCAACATAGATTAAAAATTGTTTATTATTAATAAATGTAACTGAACAACTAGGATGTTGTTAAATTTAGGAATACCATTTTGGAATTAACTTTTAAAAAGTAACTATCAAATCACGACGTGGTCCCTAAGAAAATAAGTGAAGTCGGTTTTTGTAGTTTTACTGAGGTTAGTTATATTAATTAAAATTGCAAAAAATACATTAAAAAATATCACACAATTTTTAAGAATTTTTAGAAGAAAAGAAAATTCACCCCACTAATCACCTTTACTCAATCCTTAGTAAAATAGACATAGAAATCCATTATTTTCTGAAAGTTTTCACACCAACTATAAGCCTATAATATACATTAGTCACAAGCGCTTTATAATTTCCTAAAAAGTTTGAAGTTTACCAAAGTTTTCTTGTTCACATGGCCTTCCCAAAGTTTAAGACCAGTTTGGGTCAATTTGGGACTTCAAAATGTAATCAATTAAAGGAAAAACTTTTAAGTATTTCGTAATTGGTACTTTGAATACTGACATCGGTACTGAGAGATAATGGAAAGAGACGCATTTCGTTATCTCTCACTACGTTCTTTTATTTTCGATTGAAAAATTTCCGCTCCCAAGGTGGTAAGAGATAGCTGCGGCCTGTAAACACCATAGTTGTTATAAGTGCAAATGATAACTGATAGGTGTAGGTATTTGGTTAGATTTTTTTTCCACATAAACCTTAAAGAGGCACTTGTGAAGGGTCTATATAATAATAAATCTACCACCGGATCGAAACGCGGCCGTACACTGAGAAGATCCGGCAAGAAACTCAGCGGGCTTGTCTTTTTTTTCTTATTTTAAAATATATTTACAATAATTGATGTAAACATACATTATATGTTATAAGAGATTGGCATGAGGATCAATTAATCCCAAAAGTCTTATCTGCTAAATATTCAGCAATGTTATAATAACACTTTTGATTTAATTTACATTTAACACATTTCTTAAATTTATTAATTGGAAGTTCTTTCATATAATTGGAAAGTTTATTGTAGAACTGTATACATAGGCCCATGGAAGAACGGCTTATTCTGTGGAGACGAGACACATGCACAGCAAGATTATTTTTATTCCTTGTATTGACACAGTGTATATCACAATTTCTTTTAAATGAACTTGAATTTCTGTGAACATACGTTAAATATTAAGATATACTGGGATGCTACAATTAGAATTTTGATTTCTTTGAATTTTTCTCTCAATGAAACTCTTGGGCCTAGGTTATAAATTGCCCTTATGGCTCTCTTTTGTAAAATAAACATAGTAGTAAGTATAAAAATAATTGACTTCAGCAGAACTGCAAACCAAACTGTTTATTATGAAATAATCCTAATTTTTTAAAATGTAACATTTGATTCAATATAACTTTTTCAAATATTTTATACAGGGTAGGCAGAATGGAGATAGGTCGGTAGGTGGAGGGATCAGAAGAACTTCCAGGTTTAAATATAGATATAACTTTACTAAGTTTCATTAGATCAGGAAATACTCCATTTGAAACACAACAGTTGAATAATACAGCTAAATATGGAGCAATAACATTTATTACTGAAGCAATAATTTTAAGAGAATGTCCCCATAAGTCTAACGTATTTTTAATTTTTAATGATTTAAAGACTTTTAATATATCTGATGCATCAACAAACGAAACTTCGGAACTATTTTTACAATGATTGTGCAGCACTGGGTGATAAGCTGAGAGCTTTAGTAGTTTCAGCATCAATACCGCTAAAGAATTTTTCAAACTCTGTGGCTACATTTAAATCTTCTTTTATGTTGAAATCTTCAATTTTCAAGTGATATTCATTAATGAAAATTTTGTTTCTTCCCGTTTCACATGTATTAATAATATTCCAAGTAGCTTTTATTTTATTTGTTGAATTTTTAACAATACTTTTTAGATACCTATATTTCGCAATCTTACAAGCTTTCTAAAAAATATTTGGAATATTTTTTTACATATCCTTTAAATGCAATGCTGTGATTGAAAATTCTTTCATAATACAACTCATATAATCTTTTCCTACTTTTATGAATACCCAATGTTGCCCATTCACTAAAAGCTCTGTGATTGATATTTACTGTAATTTTTTTAGGCCTAAAAGTCTGATGATGTTTTTTTGTATTAATGTAAATAATGATTCATGTAAAAGGTTCGGATCCTTATGATACGGCAACTTTGGTAATTCTTCTATTAACGCTGTCTCAAATCTTTTTAAACGATTTGCATTAACAGGAACAAAAATAATGTCTTTTCTTTGAGCTTTTTGTATACTTCTTGGCAATTCGACTAATAATCCACAGTGATCTGAATCTATCTCTTTAAAACTTGATTTATTAACAGGTGTCATATTTGTAAATATGTTGTCAATACAAATGGCACTTGTAGCTGTTATACTAGTGGGCTCAAAGAAAATGCTGTGCAAATTATGTGATCTAAAGAAATTTAAAAAAATTAAAAACTTTGACTTGATAATTCCTCAAGTTGTGTTAATCATACTTATTGGTAAATCTTTTTACCTTTTTAATGTCAGTGCTCGTAATTCTCATGTTCCAGCTTAGCGAAGGTCGAGGAATGAGTGCTCTTTCAGAAAATAAACTCTAGATACAATACCTCTATGACTGATGACTCAACTTAACTAACATCTTTGATACAATAAGCATCGTGTTTCATTATATATTCATTACAATCATAAAGAAATCCTTTTTGCTTGTTTATCTTTCTATACCGTAAAAAAGGCAGTTTTTACCTAAGAATCATTATTCACCCTGCCCACATGTCAACATTACTGGCGTGATGTTTGCTTTTAATAATTAAATGTTTAGGTTATTTCCTCGTAGTATAAGATTAATCCTTTAAATCCAAAACCGATATAAACAGAGTCGTTATCTAGAGGTATTGAGCCACTTCCCGGGAAACACACAAAAACGGACTTAGCGTGTTTAAGCAGCGGGAGAATTTCTTTGACATACGTGTTCAATTTAATATATTGCTATTTCAACTACACTTTATGCCATCAACTTATCAGTATTGATGCCATTTCGCGTCACGTCTGAACGGATAGACCTATTTCAAAATTGCAGGGAAAATGAGAAAAATATTACTTTAATATCATGTTAGTAATGTTAAGCGGTACATAATTCCCCGGGTCCGCTAGTACTTTGTACAAACGAAAAGACCTTTTTATGGATTGAGAGGAAAACAAGTGACAGATTAGTTAGTTAGAAATACGTCGACATGCTATATTTTGAATTCCAATAGTAATGATGTGTTACCAACCTGAGACTGGGTAAGTTAACTAACTTACTCTCCAAATCGGATTACGACAGAAACGATCGGTATAAAGCGGTCGTTGCAACACTATTGCATACTCAAGATATCATTATTTTTTTTTTTTGCTTCGAGATGTGATAACTCTGTCGCTTGCTGTTGGTTATTTTGTAGGTAATTTGGGTTCCTAGGTTATTCCACAATATTCGCCATTTTTCTGTTCTGTGCTGAGGGCTAAGATAGCTGATAGACTTGTACATGTGACCTAAGATCCCGGCTCCATTATTGATGTCACGAGTGGTATGTAAGTAGGTAGAGGTGACGGTTATCTCCTATTATGTTAAGGGGGAAAAATAAATTGTAACGAAAAGTTTACATAATAAAGTAACCTGAAGCTCTGAACTCAACCCTCTTATGACAGTTTTAGGGCTACACTTCGACTTAAACTCGAACACAACAATAGCATGTTCTTATGTGGTAATCGTCAAGTGTGAAAGTTTTGCAGGACTCTTATCACTTACTCTGATTATCAGGCTATATATAATCTAACAACCTTAATCACTAGAAATTCCACTAGCCAAAAGAACAAAAAATGACAAAACATTAAACTACAAACAAATTCACGCTATACAAGCCTCTAAAGGTTTTTCGGAACTAAGAGTTAATCTCTTTGCTTCTTCGAATTTCAGCTTCCTCTAAATACCTTTTCGTTTTTACTTTTATGTTAACGTAAAACCAGGTTATTTTAAAAGCTCCTATACGTGCTGAAAGATATAAAAGAAAATAATCATGCCAAGGTTGTCTTAGTTACAGCCCAAGAGCTAACGAACTCTTTCATAATAATGTACATTTATTATTTAACTATGTTGATCGCCTCTGTAGTCAAGCGGTCCAGGTGTTGGACTTCTTGAGGTTCTGAGTTTGATTCTTGGGTCGGGCAACAAAAATGTGTTTTTTTTTTAAATTTTCTAATAAAAAAATGTTGCTCGGGTTTGGATGTGTGCCCGGTTGGCGATAGGCTTTCCACCCTTCACATTGTGGGTCTTAGTGTCTTCGGCTTGTCATGGGTGCCATGGTTTTGCCTTTGCCTACCTCTTCGGGGATATGGGCGTGAAGATACTTTTTAATAATCCCTGTTATGCGTAGGTAATTTTCAAGTTTGTTGTTGTTACATTATTTTTCCTTGCCATTTTGATGTTACATTTTTAAAAATATTCATTATCGTGTATTTTTTTATTTGTTTGATTTATAAATTAAATGTAGTCTCTGGCTTCAGTTGCGTATTACGGTTGGCCTTAGGCGTGTCGAGGTAAGGAGATAAATGTTTTTTTTTTTCAGTCAAATCAAAAGCACTATCTTCAATGTATTAAAAATCTTAGGTCTATTTTCGGTGCAGGCACAGTCGCCGGCAAAGACTAGTTTTTTTTTTAGTAGAAAACCTATCGACTAACCACAAGTACCATGCATACGGTTAACGTTAGCAAAGTTATTTGATTGATTGATTTACAAAAACTCTCCAGCCCTTGAACTATGTACAAAAGGGTTTTTGCCTTAATGCACCATAAAAGTTACAAGTGTATCCTTTGTTCGTGACCTACTGTTAGGGTTGTCACCTTTTTGGTGTAAAGACAAGGAAATACTCGTTTTTTCTTTATGTTACCCAGATCTGTGCTCATTTATTTAAAACATTTTGTTCTAACGCTTTAGTATAGCTATAGTTGACATATTTGTACTGTTATTTACAATATAATAGAATGCAATACAGTACAGTTATTGTTCAGTATTAGTAATTAGTCATTACTTTTAAAAAACATGATGATTATTAGTCTACACTTTCTGATTGAATTGTTAGTCTTACGACTCGGTGGTCATTTTATTATTTAACTAAAAATATTATTAATTTGTATAAAGAAGTTACGTCATTGTTCTTGATTTGGCTTGCTAAGAGGCACGTGAATAAATTTACGATTTTGTATTTTAAAATGACAACCCTATTTACTACTCGTTTATTTGTCTCACTTCTCCGTATAAAATAAATAAGGGCGGGTCGGCCCTGTATCCTGAGCTTTAGGCTACCCGACCCACGCCGGGCTACTCAGTGGTCAGTAATGAGAGCTAACGATGAATAACCTTCACTAGCTGCTGCCTACGGCTACTAGCGAATGGTGTGTAGTTAAATAATTATGGACAGGTCCAACTTGCTCACGGTATCCAAAAATACTGGTGAAGTGTTACCCAAAATACCCATGAAGTGTTACTCTTGTAAGTCATGAGTAAACGCAGTATAATTTTCACTGGCTGCTGTTTAACCAGGTATGTATGAGGTTACGTAAAAGATATATCTGTATGAATTACACTGAAATATCCATATACCCATATCCCCGAAGGGGGAGGCAAAGGCACAACCACTACTCGACGACTAGTCGAAGATAGAATCAGTCGAAGTCGAAAAAAGGCAATTTCTTTTTGTTGCATGCCTCAGGGATCGAACCCGGGACTTCATAACCGGGAACCTGATCGGTTAAAATTTAATTGAATTGCAATATAAAATTTAAAGTATCTTCATGCCCATATCCCCGAACAGGTAGGCAGAGGTACAATCAAGGCACCCACGACTAGCCGAAGACACTAAGTCCCACAATGTGATTGATGGCAAGCCTATCGCCAACCGGGCACATTTCCAATCCCGACCAACATTTTTTTTTAAATTAGAAAATTGGAAAAATCCAATTTACTTTTTGGTGACCGACCTGGGATTCTAGAATCAATTTTAATAGGACTTGTACTGGAAGATAGAAGTTCTAGAGCAGCGTATGTAGTTTTTTTTGGATCACGGTATTCCAACTGAATTAGGATGGGCACTAGAAAAAAACGCGCTAA
This sequence comes from Calephelis virginiensis, assembly GCA_002245475.1. Lineage (NCBI taxonomy): Eukaryota > Metazoa > Arthropoda > Insecta > Lepidoptera > Riodinidae > Calephelis > Calephelis virginiensis. Next base: position 427,690 of record NJDC01000422.1, read on the forward strand.
CTCCCACGCAAACATAGTCACGGGTATAACTAATATATAGTACTACTATTTAAATGATGCGCTTCGACTTTACACTTTTTAAACTTTAAACATTTATTATTAAATTGGTTGACCTAATCTAAATTCAAGCGAAATGATTAATTATGCAATAACAAATCTTAATATAGATATCTTTAAAATACATTCGGATTTCCGTAGCTTGACGAATATAGCCGAAGCGCATAATTTAAATAGTACTACTATACGCAGTTTTATAGTTATATAGATGAAAGTTGTTAAAAATGATGACTTCTTTTACTCAGCCATAAAAACAACGTACTCAAGCCATAAATCACTTTACATGTAAAACTCTCAACTTGGATTAGCAGTGATTCCTAATAATCGTAATACCAATATTTAAACTATCACAAACAATTTGGTCCCTTGACTCTTGGGTTATAGAGCCTAAAATCCCATGTTTATATTAACCAGATGAATAACGATCTGTAGGAAGTAATATCATGCTTCCCATGTAATAAATTATGGAGAAAAAAAATATGAATGAGTGACGTCATTTAGACATGACATGGTGGTGTTCTGTTTCTGTAGCGTGGATCAGTTTCAGGGTTATTACGTGGATGTATAGATACTGGAAGTGGCTACCGTCTTGCTATATAATTTACTAGCGGCCCGCCCCGGCTTCACTTGCTCTTTAAACGCTTTATCTAAAAAAAATATCTTCACTCACATATCCCGGAAGAGGTAGACAAAGGGCACATTCAGGGAACCCTCGATCCCTATTCGAAGACACTAAGTCCCACGCTTTATCTATTAAAAAACGCATCAAAATCCGTTGCGTAGTTGCAAAGATTTAAGCATACAAAGGGACATAGGGACAGAGAATGCGACTTTGTTTTTTGCTATGTGGTGAAGTGTAATACTGCTAAAAACCAACTTCGATTTCAATAAGCTTACCCCGTTCCTATAATCCGTAGACATAACTACTAGCAGTTTGCCTAAAAGTAACAGAGCGTTATTCATATTTACAAAAAATGTTCGGAATTAACTGTCAAAAACGAGCAGCCGTTGTAAGTAATCTAACTAATCGTACAAAGTTAGTACCTACTTTGTATCCGTGATCAAAACGAACCGTTTCTTAAATGTAAGACCCGGGCATTAGTCATCCACGTACACAAAAATTTATGACTATTCTCCAATTCCCGGGGATTCCATCATCAGATCCAGACTTGGTGGCATTGGGAATATTTTAGTCTTAATTTTTAGGTGTTAATCTGTTTTCTTTTCTTTTTTGTTCAGGGTTTGTTGTGTGAACATGGAGGTATACTGGTCTGAGGTCCCTAGGTATAACAGGCAATCTGCTACTCTACCTACTAGTTCGTAAGAATCGAGCGTAAACTAACAAGACAACTAAAGATAGAGTGCTGTGTGTAGTAATTTATCAGGATGGGATTCCACTGGCATATCTAATATTCCTATCGCCATAATGACATTGTCATGGTCCGGTCCGGAGGATAAAGCTTGTATATGGTTTTGGCGCAATCGTGAATGAAGGTGGTGGTAATTTTTTCATTATTATTGAATTTCATGTTTATATTCAGTGAAATTGGTTAATTCAGGTGGGAATTAGATTAATTTTGTTCAGTGAAAGTGCACAAATGAAATAAGTTTATCGTCTATTTCCTCGCTGCCGTCAAATCTCACTAGATGAGCTTGAGTAACGAAGCCACCGCTTTACTCAAAACCCTGACCTGACTTGACTTTGTACATAGTGACTTATGACTGTATAAGAAATATCTAACTCGTATTTGGCAAAGTAGTCGTGAAGGACGATCGAAAGCCATATTTATAAAAGAAAAAGAAGAAGCTTGTATATTCTCGGACGCAGAACTGCAACGCACCTATAACATCAGGAGTGTCGTGAACTAGTTTGTTGTATTATCAAATAAAAAATAGACAGATATTATTTCTGCCATTTCCAGCGCACTTAGGTCATTTTTCAGGTATATATATTGATGTTGTAGTTCATTGGCTGTAATTTATTAGACGCACCGCGTACGGCGTTTTATTACGGTCTATAAAGAACGTCATATTTCACGAAATTCAGTTAAGCATAGCGCATAAGTAGTTGAGTGTTTGTGTTTTTGGAATAAATAAACGTCGCCTATGTTGGTGTAGTCTATTGTATGGGTACATATACTCTACCTTTCAAACCGAAACAAGGTTGTGGTCAACACTGACGTTATAGCGTTATAGTGGCAAAAATAGGTAAGACGAAACTACCAATTTGGAAGCATATAAATAAATAAATATCCCTGGACAAGTTACACAAATTGAATCTAACCTCAAAGTAAGCAAATTATATGTTTGTGTTATAGGTGTTAGTCGAAGATTCTGATATATAGGAATACTTAAATAGATACCAGAATAAATTTACGCCTGCCCCCGTCGGGAATCGAACCCAAGTCTCGCGGTTGGTCGGTGTAGTTAGGCACTCACTAACAATAGGTATATAATATATATATATACATATACTCTACCTTTCAAACCGAAACAAGGTTGTGGTCAACACTGACGTTATAGCGTTATAGTGGCAAATATATATATATATATATGTATATATATCATATGTCATTTTAGGTACCCTTGTACATACCTAAAATTACTTTTAATTTTCTATTATCATAAAATCGAGTTTCCAAAGTAACCCTACCGATCTTTATCTAAGGAGTATAAAACTTTGTTAACATTAAGACTTAAGTTTCTTTCTGAAGAGTTATAAATAATTTTGATTCTTAAAACGGGGACCAACACGGAGAGTTGCTGCGCTAATCAGTCAACAGATATACTGCCAATATTAGTAAGTTATCTACAGATAGAAATAGGCCTACTAGTTTTCTTGCTGATATATTTTTGTTAATAATTAGAGAATAACAGCGGTTACCCGCTGTCTACAATGGCATTGTAACTTATCTTAGATAGGTTATTAAGTTAGATATTGTTATTAGGTTAGATAGGTTAATATCCACAGATAGGCTACTTTAATACTCCAGTCGTATCCAGCGCCCATAGATCAATTTCCACGAATGTATATTTGTGTTGTAGTTCATTGGCTGCAGTACATTAGCCGTACGGTGTTTTATTACGGTCTTATTTTAGAGCTCCTCACTATATCGGACATTTATGCGCTCTGTAATAACTGCGCGTGCGCAGTGACTTACTACTAATGGATTCGAACTTTCCAAATATAATTCCCGATTTTCTATATCACATCTAGGATATAAATGTTATTAGAAGCCGGAATAGTCAAATTTAGTTTTCATGGAATTCCAAATATGATGTTATATAATTATTATTATGTTATAATTAATCATGTTTTCGCCTTTTTGGTTTAGGGGTCCGGACTTGACTTCTTGAGATCCCGGGTTCGATCGCCGGGCTAAGCAACAAGTAAAAATGTATGATGTGTATTTTTTATTTACTTACCTATTAAAATAACGTTGTCGGTTGCGCCCGGTTGGCTTGCCACCTATTACATTATGGGACTTAGTGTGTGCCGTGATTGTGCCTCTTCCTGGAACCTCTTCGAGGATATGGGGGTAAAGGTGTTTTTGAAAATTGTTGTATCGTTGCACTTTATGTACCAACCGTATTTCATTATTTATAAACATAGTGTGTGAGTATGTTTATTATTATTAAACATAGTGTAGGTATTCCAAGATTCATGTATATATTTTAGTATTTACTAGTGTCCCGCCCTGACTTCGCACGGGTATAAAATTTACATATAAACCTTCCTCTTTAAACACTTTATTAAAAAAAACACATTAAAATCCGTTTTAAAGATTTAAGCATACAAGGGGACATAGGGACAGAGAACGCGACTTTTATACTATGTTGTGATTACACTTTAATACAGGCTATTAATCAAATTGAAACTTTAAAGTACTTTAGTTTATGTTTATTAGTAGGATGAATTTTATATAGGATTAAAAAATTAAATAGCCTCCGTGGTGTAGCGGCCTTTTTTTTTAACGTGTGGAAAATCTATCCGGCTACCCACCGCTCTCGGGGGAGAGCAGCGGGTTATGTCGGACTCGAACCGACTAAAAACCATATGATAACCTTCCTGCCGCCCGGCTAGGAGCGAGATGGGGTCGCGATGGCATTTACCATCTCGCTTCGCGGCTACGGCCCAGTCCTTACCGGGCCTCCTCTCGCGCTGAAAGAGGAGCGACCAGGGTTAGTCATGTCCAACACAGGCCGCTGTTGACTGACTAACCATGGTTGTACCTCTGCGAATCACTTCCTTGATACGAGCATGAAGATTGGTAGGGGGCAGAAGGCTATATGGATTTTTTATTATATTTAGTAGTGATCAATCACCTCTGTGGCCTAGCTGTCCGATGATTGACTTGACTTAATAGTATCCCGGTTCGCTTCCTGAGTGGACAACAAGTAGGAAGGAATTTTATGTAAAAAAAATAACGTTGTCCGGTTTTATGTAAAAAAATATTATGTAAAAAAACAATTGCATATATATCTGGTTGGCGGTAGGTTTGCACCAATTATATTGTTGGACTTGTGTCGTAGTTCACCCTGGTTTTACCTCTTCCAAAATCTTCGAGTATACAAGCGTGAAGATTTTAAGTAGTAAATATTACCATAAAATTTAAATACGAAGACGTTTATAATCTAGATATAAATATACAAATAAATCTAGATCCAACAAGTCGTTTTTAAGCAAAATTCTATAAGTATATCGGATCTAGATCAAAGTTTTATATGATCAAACAGAAATCAACTAGTTTCATCTCATCATCAAATCGCCTCTATGGTCTAGCGGTCTGAGTGTTGGACTTGACTGCATGATGTCCTGGGTTCGAATCACGGGTCGGCCAACAAAAAGAAAATTGGATTTTTTCAATTTTCTAATAACAAACTGTTGGTCGGGATTCAAAATGTGCCCGGTTGGCGATAGGCTTGCCACCTATCACATTGTGGGACTTAGCGTCTTCAGCTAGTCGTAGGTGCCTTGGTTGTACCTCTGCCTATCTCTTCGGAGATATGGGCGTGAAGATACATACATAAACTAGTTTCATTCAATGAAACAACATTCTTTGGTTTACAGCTGAAAAGTTATAGGTACATAAAAAACCTAATGTAACAAATTGAAAACCTCGTCCTTTGTTGGAAATTAGCTTGAAATTAGACGTATTTTGTGAGATTTGGGATAAAAGTTGTTTGTGAGTTGTGACCCTCATTACTCAAGTGGTCCAGGTTAAAGAGTTTGTTATTTTAGTGGCAGTAAAACTGTAAAAATCTACTTTGATTTAAGTAAGTCATCTACGTATAGGTAGTAGGTATTTCCCTGGGAAACCAATGGCAATGGGACCGCCCCGAAAGTACGCTCTTTCAAATAAATTGGTTCAAAAACAGCGGAAAAATGGTTTAAAATACGTAAAATATATAGGAGTCGTATGTTAACACGGGTAAGCGGCAAACAGCAAATGGTTAATATTACTACCGGTCTCCTAGCAATAGCGCTAGTTATATTTGATTCGAAGGATATGGAAAGATAAGTTACCTACCCTCCTGTCTAGTTATAAGTACTACCGGGGTCGAACTGTTTTTTAAAAATGAGGTTTAACTTTTTACGTGATTAAACAGATGTCTGTTAATCTGGGTCTGGTTGTTCTTCTTTTTTTAAGTATTTCTATGTATTTGTAATTAAAATTCATAAACATTTTCATATGTTCTCCCCGTGTGGGTCCAGTTCTGCTGAGTGGAATAGGCCACCTGCCTTTCTGTCAGGTAGCTCATAAGAGGCGAGCATAGACTGAATTGGCCTTTACCAACAAAGTTGCTGGTGTTAGTGTGCAGCAACGTGGTCGAGTATGAATCCACCTTACCTATTCCTGCTGCCATAATATCTCTGTAATGTACTGGTTTGCAGGATAGGGTAGCTCCTAGACTTACACAATAGGCCTTCCATCCCAGCCTCAGGACATCGACGCACTTATAACATCTATGGTGTCTATTAACCACGGTTGGCTCTTACCATCAGGAGAGTCCTGTGCTTGTTTAGTGACCTCTCATATAAAAAGAATTGCCTGAAATTGGTTTGTGTAATTTGTCCAAAGATAAAAAAACATCTTTACGCCTATATCACCGGAGAAGTAGGCAGTGGCACAACCAAGGCACCCACTACTAGCCGAAGACACTAAGTCTCACATTATGATAGGTGGCAAGCCTATATATAACGTGGCACATAACCAATATTTAGCAACAGTTTTTTTTTTATTAGAAAATTGGAAAAACCAAATTTTATTTATCTTGCCCGACCCGCGAATCGAACCTGGGACTTCATGCAGTCAAGTCCAATACCGCTAGACCACAAAGTCGATCAAGTCGATAAGATATGCAAGTGAATGACCAAAATTATTGCTAGTTTATGTGACGGAAGTTTAAATGAAGTATTCGCAACATCCTGTATATTAGGCAATGGCCACGTCCGTCAACAGCCAATTGTCCAGCCGCCAGATGATTGAGGCACGGCCTAATAATTAAGGCCGATACGCACGTTCCAATTGCCGCATCCGGATGTCATCCGGACAGTGTGAAGTGCCTGGTATATTTCTGCGTAAGGGATACTATTGCCAATATTGACATTTATATAAATACTAGCTGTAACAGTCCCACAGAAACATTTTTTAGGGCTAAAAATTTGTTAATCTAAGTTACCCTCTATGTTTGTGCCAAATTTCATGAAAATCGATTGATTACTTTTTGCGTGGAGGAGTAACAAATAAACAAACATACAGATTTTCGTATTTATAATATTAGTAGAATATTATTCGAGTTTTACAACTGCTTGTTCAAATTTAAAGTACTGCCTCATGAAGTCATAACTCGCTCGCTGTTGTCGTGTTCGAGTTTGATGGGTAGATTGGAAAGTAAAAAGGCAGGAGGAGGGCAGAGGCAAAGACAGAAGCTGTAAGATCTCATACTTATGTTACCAACGCACTAGTAGCTAAAGACTATTTTTTACCACCTCCAAAACGAGGGGGATCCCAGATAGACTATATTTTTTTGTATATTTGTGACGCGATTACTCGTCCAAAACGAACTAATGTGGTGATTATTTTTTCAAAAGGCAGGTCTTTCCGTTCTTATAAAAAA
>NJDC01000422.1:435087-480365 GCA_002245475.1 Calephelis virginiensis
GGGTACCTACATCCATCCACATTCGCATTGTATATCTGCTTTGTCAATCTTTCATCTGTCATTGTTTCCACATGACCGAACCAGCGGAGCATGCCCTTTCGCATTTTAACTCCAACACTTTCTTTCAATCCCACTCTTTCTCGGATCTCACTGTTTTACTCGTAACAGTAAAAAAAAGTATTCGGTTAATATTTTTCTTTTACTTAATACATTTACAGCTGTACTACAATAAATTTTAAGTTCGGTTCTAGCATATAACAAATGCGATAATCCATACAAATATTGATATATATTTCAATTGAGAGAGTGCACAGAGTGTATAAGATATGAGCCACAAAGCACTCTGTATTAGAGAAACACGAGTTCTTTGTTCTTTATCACAGCCGTTTGCCAAGATTATGTGAACATTCTGTTTGCTTAGGAAATTACGTCTGTTTAGCGAAATGTTGTTATTCTGAGGCAGAATCGTTGGAGCGTTCGTAAATAAAATGGCCAAATTCACCATTTGTGTGCAATATGTGCTCAAGCTGGCAGCATCAGCTTTATAATATTATTTACTGGTTTTTGGACAAGTCATTTGGATTAGAGTAGTTTTTTATGTTAGGAAAGTCAAATTAACTGATGGACTTCGTAACACTTATTTTTTTACGATATTGGAAGGCAAACAAGCAGACAAATTTCCTGATGGTACCTAAGAAAGTCACGTCGCCTAGAGACACCCAAGGTGGTAATGGTGCGTTGCCAACCTGAGGCCGGGATGTTAGGCCTCGAGCAAAGGTAAGTTTACCGTCTACCTAAACCTCAAACCGGAACACCTCATGACGTTACGGCGGCAGGAATAGGTAAGGCGGTGGTATTAAACTGCGTCGCTGCGAAACTCTACCACCTAGTCAGATGTCACGGTGTTAGTGACGGTAAGCCTATGCTCGCCTTTTATGAGCTGCATGGCAGGAAGGCAGATGGTCTATTCTGCAAAGGAACCCGGACCAACACGGCCATAGACACTAAAGGGGATAGAATGCTAAGTGGTATTGCGTACGTTTACCGGCTACCCTCTGGGAGGCGACAATAGCAAGCACTAAAGTTATTGTTGCAGGAAACCAAAGACTAATTGACGTGAATCGTAACAGAATTCTACCACCTTACCTTACTCTTCAGTTCAAAATGGGGTTCAGTTAAGCAGTTCTTCTCAAATTGGGGATGGCTGAAAACCGCCCCTTCAGGGTCAAGCGTCCTATGGGGTCTAGGCTCATAAAATTACTTGTAGGGAGGAAAGATATACACGAGGAAGGAAGCCGAAGTCGTAGCAGCGCCTCGTGTATTCTCTCAAACCCTCAGCCCATAAGACCAAAGTTTGGAAGGGTAATGGGAGGTGGTGGATTTTCTTGTATCCAGTTGATTATTCGAGATTCTTGGTGGTGTCGTCCATCCCTATTTAACAACCTTTAAAGAAAAGAAAAAGAAAAGAAAAAATACTTATTTGCGGAATATGAGTGTTACAAAGATGTTACTAAATTATTTAAGTGTTCCAACATATTCTACCAAGTTGTGGTGTGTAAATTTTTTAATGGGTTTAAATCAAATTAGTAATTTTAATTATTTAATTACTATTTACACACTGTTTTTGTATTGATTAAATGATTATTTCTTAATACAAACAATTTTTAGAATGTAAATTAATTTATCCCTATACCGTAAAACTTAGGAAAGTTTTAAGTCTAAGTATGGAGCACTGTGACCTAGTGCACATAGTCTGACTATTATTTATAAAATGTCGTATACTTGATATTGAAGTTAGCCAAAGCCACAAAAGCCAATGATATAGAGATCTGGTTTCCATATTATCTTGGTACGGAATACGTTTAATATAACGTCGCTTGTTTGTCTTTCTAAAGTAAAAAATACTTAATTACAAATTTAAAAAAATGCATTAAAGCATGCGGCTCTAGATACGGAATTTTGGGGCCACCGAGGAAAAGATGCTGGTAGTTTTTTTCGTAATGATTGAATTTCGTTTTATTGAGTAAAATTGTCAATTTTGGTGGCATTTTGTACAATTCTGTTCAGTGAAAGTGCACTAATAAAATTATCATGAAGAAATTAGTGTATCTTCCATCTGCCTTCCTGCCAGGCAGCTCGTGAAAGGCGAGCATAGGCTTACCGTCACTACTGCCTTACCTACTCCTGCCGCCATAACATCGAGACGTGTTCCAGTTCGGAGGGTGAGGTAGCCAGTAAACTTACTTTTGCTCGAGGCCTAACATCCCGGTCTCAGGTTGGCAACGCACCATTACCACCTTTGGTGTCTCTAGGCGGCGTGATTTTCTTACCATTTGGAAATCCGTCTGTTTGTTTGCCTTCCAATATCATAAAAAAATCGTGTATTTTCTGGTTCACGCCAAATCTCATTAAATGAGCTAGAGTAATGAGGACACCGCTTTACTGCTTATATTATTATGATTTTGAGTAATTTAAGCCCAATTTTGTTAAATAATTGCTTATTGCAAATTATAACTTAACTAATGGCTAATGTAAACGCTAGTGCAAAAACTCATGAAAAAAGAAAAGGCTTTAGATACTGCTGCATAGATACTACTGTACAGTAGTACTGTCTATGTAATACGCTTCGCCTTTATTTGTCAAGCTTCGGAAATCCAAATGTATTTTAAAGATATCTATATAGAGTTGTTATAACACATAATTAATAATTTCTTTTAAATTAAGATTAGGTCAGCCAATTTAAAAATAAAAGCATAAAGTGTAAAAAGAGTAAAAAGTGTAAAGCCTAAGCGCATAATTTAAATAGTAGTACTGTACGTTGTTGTCTTAAAACCGGATCGTAGGCCACGTGTACAAGTTTACCAGCTACTCCACTCTTCAGCACGGGACACAGCAAGGCATGTACTGGCGTAGTAGTGACAGGGATAGGTAAACCGGGGATGCCAATCCGGAATGCACAGAAATTTATCACCTTTTTACAAATGACTTCATAAAATGGAATTATCAACCACCAACGGCGGATGGGGTCGTCACATTCTAACAAAGTATTGATCCGTCATTATAGCAAATTAACGCGCCAAAAAATCTCATTGCACAGAAATTTATCACCTTTTTACAAATGACTTCATTAAATGGAATTATCAACCACCAACGGCGGATAGGGTCGTCACATTCTAACAAATTATTGATCCGTCATTATAGCAAATTAACGCGCCAAAAAATCTAACATTCTAGGAATGAGTACTTGAGCACTTTATAATATACTAGCAGCTCGCCCAGCTTCACGCGGGTGGACAAACTTCTGTCATTATACATAAAACTTTCTTCTTGAATCATAGAGTGTTCTATAACAAGTAAGTATCTTCACGCCCATATTCCCGAAATGGCTGGAAGAGGCATAACCACGGCACCCACGACTAGCCGAAGACACTAAGTCCCACAATGTGATAGGTGGCAAGTCTATCGCTAACCGGGCACATATCCTCCAATTCCAAGCAACGTCATTTTTTAGAAAATTGAAAATATACATTTTCTAATTTTTTTTGTGTTGCCCCGACCCGGGAATCGAACCCGTCCCGGGTTTCTAGAAGTCAAGTTCGACGCCAGACCGCTAGACCACAGAGACGACGTGTTATCAGAATTGACGAGAAAGTGAAGAAAGAAGAATCATCTCTTTAAAGGAAAAAAGAAGATTAAATCGCGAAGCCCGAATGTAGGGTAGTAGCAAATATATTTGGCTTTGCAGTAATATGTAAACTAGATCCCCGTGTAACCGGCTTTGGGAGTTTATCACACAACGAGACGGATCTAATAAAATAACAATATATAGTTCGCAAATAAGACATGAATTTTCCCCACTGCTGACTTTAGATTAGGTCTCTATTAGACTATTTTATGATACACATATCGAATGATTTTGTAGTGGAATTTCTTCAATAGAAAAGTGGTGACTGCGCGTATATGTTTGCACCTGTTGGCTTCGACCATAGTGTAGATCTGAAGAGATCCATAGAAGGCAAATAAAGAGATGAGATCCCATATAGATTCCGACGCCCATACTGTAGTAAACTTTATGCTAAACATTGAAGGGTCGCGATCTTCTACGTTTATAAAACCTATAGAAGCCCTATACCACATAGGGCAAGTCGTATATCTTCGGTAAACTTTCGTATTTCTACTTTTTTTATATACAAAAGGAGGCAAACGTGCAAGAGGAGCACCTGATGAAAATTGATCAGCGCCGCTCACGGACATCCGCAACACTAGGAGTATCACAAATACTATAACCATTTCATGTCCTTGAATTAAAAGGTACAAAGTACGGAGAAATGAATTTACGTACGGATGAAACAACGGATCGCACTCGTGACGTGACAGTTTGTTAATTTGTAGTTTAACAATGTCATGCTGTGCAGCAGAGCCGTCCTGATAAATACCAATCAATTATGTCTTTAAATACTTTACATAAAATTGTTCTACAAATGCCTTGTTTTTTTTGTGTTAGCAAAAGTCATGGTTTTATTTAAAAGAAAAAAAAATACGTTAATAATAAAAACCGACTTCAAAACTAAGAAGTAAAAAAAATAGTATTTAACATTCATTATATGTGCTATTTACGAATAGGTTTGAAGTAGGTGCCAATCCGATTTAAAACTTACTTAAAATAATATAATTATTAGTTTAAGGCTTGGCACCGACTTCAAACCTATTAAAAATAGCACATATGTAAAAGTAATATAATTAATATTAAATCTTTATTTTTTTTTACTTTTTAGTTTTGAAGTCGGTTTTAATTAACGTAGTTAGTTTTATTTAATACTTTTTAGTTTATTGCAGATATGATTAAATTTAGTAAAAATAAACATCGGGCTAGGTGAAAATACGGAAAAATGCTCATAAAATAAAAACGAATCAATTCAATTCATCAAACAAAAAAAGAATTACGTAAATCGATTCAGAAACCATGGAGAAATCGGTGTACATACATAAAAAAATGTATACTGGCCGAATTGATAACCTCATCATTTTCTTTGGAAAAAAAAAGAAAGAACTTTGAACTCGGTTAAATAAAACATTTATTGGCAGACTAATTTTTACCACAAAATAAACATCATTTACAAACAAAACAACACTTTTTTTGTATACCGTATAAAAGAAGTAACTTTTTAGTGACCGTTTTCTGTTATTAACTGACTTCGAAAATGGTAGATTTTCTTCAGAAGGTACTGCTACTTCGCTATTGTCGGTTAGATATAGTAAGAGTTGGAAGAGTAACTTCTTTAACACGCACAAGCTTTGTCACTACACAGTATAAAAAAGTCGCTTTTTGCTGTCTGTCATTATGGTTGCATAGATCCTTCAAACTACGCATAGGATTTTAATGCCTTTGTTAAAGCAAATCGTCTCTACGGTCTAGCGGTCCAGGTGTTGCACTTGACTGCATGAGATCCCGGTGTTCGATTCCCTGGTCGGGCAACAAAAATAAAGTTTCTAATTTTCTAATAAAAAAAACTAATATTGCCCGGGATTGGTTATGTGGCCTGGTTGGCGATATGCTTGTCACCTATCACATTGTGGAACTAAGTGTCGTCGACTAGTCGTGGGTGTCCTGGCTGTACCTTTGCCTACCTCTTCGGGAATATGGGCGTGAAGATACTTACTTGTTATATAACACTCTATGATTCAAGAAGAAAGTTTTATGTATAATGACAGAAGTTTGTCCACCCGCTTGAAGCTGGACGAGCTGCTAGTATATTATAAAGTGCTCAAGTACTCATTCCTAGAATGTTAACAAAGCATTTGTGATACACCTGGTGTTATAAATGTCCTAGCGTCGGTGATACTTTACATACTTCAGCAGGTCACCCAGTTGCCCGTTTCTGTCGTATTTTGTATACTACGAGTTTATGACATTATTTAAATATTAACATTTACTTGGACAGTAAGTAGTAAGTTTGAAATTAAAAATGTGAGTAGCGTTCTGCCCATCTTCGCTTTTCTACGCTTCTTTTACGCTTTCACGGCGAAACTGCTTGACTGATTCTGATAATTTTTGATCTGCATATAAATAAAAACTCCTAAATCGAACATAAAAATTTTGAAAAATCTGCCTTAAAGAACTATAATGGGAATAATAGTTTGTATGGAAATTGAAGTCAAGCAAATCTGCTGGCGAAAGCAAAGTCGCTGGTAAATCACAACATAGCATAAAACAAACTCGCTTCCTCTGTCCCTATGTCCCTTTTGTATGCTTCAATCTTTAAAACTGCGCAACGGATTTTGATGCTGTTTTTTTAATAAATAAAATTATTGAAGAGAAAGGTTTGTATGTATATTTTATAACCGTGTGAAGCCGGGGCGGGCCGCTTGTACTAAATAAATTAAGGCAAACAGACGGACAGATTTCCTGATAGTAAGAAATCACGCCGCCTACCGACACCAAAGGTGATAATGATGCGTTGCCAACCTGAGGCCGGGATGTTAGACCTCAAACAAAAGTAAGTTTACTAGCTACCTTATCCTCCGAACTGGAACACCTCAAGAACAAACACTGATATAGGTAATAGTAATATTCACGGTGTTAGTGAAGGTAAGCCTATGCTCGCTTTTTACGAGCTGCCTGGCAGGAAGACAGATGGTCTATTCTGCAAAAGAGCCCGGACCAACACAGGGAATTTAATTATTTAAAAAAACACACCATTTGTCCAGATATTTATTTACTTCACAAACCTATTTCTTTTCATGTCGCATGTGTAAACTGAGACGCATGTGTGAACGATGTTGTGTACATAATGTTAATAGGAACCGTAGTTCCCAGCTTGAGTGCCAATATGTAAACTACAGATACGAGCGGCTATATCCGGCTCACGATACAACGCTCCGATCAAAGAGAATTACTTAGTACACAAACGCTAGTGTAAATTTTTCGTCACAGCTTATATTTGGTAATAGTAACCAATAGCTCTTACTTTGTAAATGAAGAAGCTTCAGTTTGTAAGTTTTAGTTTCAGTTAACACATATAGAGTCACGCCATGTCCTTTACAAAATTAGAGATTAAAAAGTGTCTGTCCCGGCATCGGACTTGACTTCTTGAGGTCCCGGGTTCGAGTCCCGGGTCGGGCAACTTAAAAACTGGAAAATTTGTATTTTCAATTTATTAATCACAAGCGTATAATTTACTTACTTAGAGGTTAGATGAAGTTGTGTAATTTTTCCATAGATTATTTTGTTTCCATTTGATTCGATCCACGGGTCGGGCTCAAAAAAATTAGAAATATTTTCAATTTTAAAAATAACGTTGTTAGGGATTGGTTATGTGCCCGGTTGACGATAGGCTTGCCACCTATCACATTATGGGATTTAGTGTCTTCGGCTAGTCGTGGGTGCTCTGGTTGTGTCTACCTGCCTGAAAGCGGTTATTCTTTCCTTAAATGTGACTGCTGAAGTCAGGGTGGTAGAGTCTCCAACCCTATCAGATTACTCAAAAAAATTCTGTGTGTGATGCTACATATTATATACGTACTTTCTTGTCTGAGGTGATACTGATAGGCCACGCGCTATAACTAGTTGTTATATTAATAGCGAAGAACCTTAGCCTAACCCTCGCTCACCGCAACCTGATTGTAACATAATCGCCGTATCAATATTACTATACAGTGTACTACTAGTACTAATTAAATATTCCATTTATAGATACAGACTTAAGTACTTCGAGGTTTATGTTGACATTATATTCTTTACTAGGGGCACGCCCCGGCTTCGCACGGAAAATATACATATAAACCTTATCTACTATATAAAAAAACTAAATCAAAATCAGTTGCGTAGTTTTAAAGATTTAAGAATACAAAGAGACATAGGGACAGAGGAAGCGACTTTGTTTTATACTATGTAGTGATTCCTTTGTCATACAGAACATAATGTCTACTTAAGCCTTCGAGTTCGTTTATCTGTATTTATTAACCCTTATCGTGGCAAAATTATTTTCTTGAAAATAAGCAAAAAAAAAAATATAGGTAGCTTCTTTGGGCTATAAAAAACATCAAAAAAATAAATAAAAAAATCGTGATATGAACATTTTGGAAAAGCAAGATGTATACTATTCTATACATTGCTACATGTACCGTGTTTATCGCATTTTTAAGAATGTATATTATGCTATACATTGCTATGTTTCGAGAGTCGGAATGTTACTGGTAAATTTTAACATATACCAAAAGATTATTCTAGATGACAATGATTTGAAATAAAAATAACTGTCTTGGTGGAAGTAAAAGTGTTTAATTAAAAAAAATCCTTCTTAAACATTTTTTTTTACAAAATAATCATAATATATTATATTCAGAGAACCTATTGCTTGTGGTGGTACTCCAAAAAACAGTTTCGATTCTTCACATAACAAAGATGAACCTTACATTTTGTGCACATCGTACTTGCCTGGCCAGCTTTGCAGTATTTGCACCTCTGATATCTGGCCAGCTTTGCAGTATTTGCACCTCTGATATCCGGTTATTTGCGGCCAATGGTCATATTTGTCATACCGGACATCATCGCGCGGTCGTTCAGATACCGGTATTTTTTATTTTGCTTTTTCGGAAATTGCGTCTACATTTTTCACAGAAACGTTTCGACCTCTTTTAAGTAGGCCGCTGTAGATTTCATACCTAAAATCTTTTAGGCGATCCTGCTTTCTAGTGGCGTTGGTAATTTTGTTATGCCTCCGACGTAAAAGCCAGGCATTGTTGATGCATATATCCAAAAGCTGAGAAAAAATATTCATATACCACCTGTGCGATCTTGTTCCAGTGGATGCAAGTGACTGATTTGAAGGCAAAGATGGCAAAGACGAAATTGAGGGAAGAAAGTCATAATTACTAACTGATTGATTAGGAAATACCTTAATAACAATAGGTTTAAGAGGCACTTAGGTAGTTTCGGCTTAAGGCAGTTAATCTGCATGCGTTCCTATCTCATCATCAGAACTTTGTAGGAGGTTTAACCTTTCAAGACTGGAATTTATCGATGGCGCTGGAGAACTTCCTGCTGATCCAATAATTTCAGCTTCATCACCGCTACTAGCTCCGTCACTTATGTCAGAGTCTGCGTTGTTTTCAGGCACCAAGGATAAAATGCGTTTAGCTCTTTCACTCATAACAGTTCAAAAGCAAAGCAAAAGAAACATGCAAAAAAATAATCACCATAGTAAAGCTAAACCACATTATAAATAGGTAAATAATGGATGTAATGTTGAAATTGACCCTTTATATAGGTAGTCATGCAATAATAATAATAATAATACTATTTTTTGTGGGAATCGCACCATAATTTTGTGTGTCGCTTTCTACAACCACTATACCTATCAACGAGTAGTCAAACACTTTTTACTAGGAAGAGTTTCGCAGCGACTCGTCCGGATTGGTACCACCGCCTTGCCTATTCCTGCCGCCATAACGTAAATGCTTGCCGTCGAGGTGGTCCGGTTCGGAGGATAAGGTAGCCGGTAAACTTACTTTTGCTTGAGTCCTAATATCCCGGCCTAAGGTAGGCAACGTACCATTACCACCTTTGGTGTCTCTAGGCGGCGTGAATTTCTTACGATCAGGAAATCCATCTGCTTGTTTGCCTTCCATTATCATAAAAAAAACATCTGTACAACTGTCTTTTAAATTGTAATAAAATAAGTTCAGTATAAGACAAACATATTACTTGCAATTTTAATTTTATACTCAAGTCCAAAAAAATATTGATACCGTGAAGTTAGCAATGTATAGTATTCTATACACTACCAACGAAAGGCAAATTACTGCAACTGTGGCATTGTATAGTATATTTTACGTTAGTAAAATACACGACAAAACATGATATTTCCCATAGTGACAACAGCATATATATATAAATCTGTTAGAACAAACATTTAGGCATGTGAATTTTATAACAAACATGCATATTTAGGGGCACAAACATAAAAATAAAGTAAAACTTTCGTTAGGTAAATTTGAGCGGCGCATTTTGACGGATATTTTTCACCACTGATTTAAAAATTATGACAGATAAACTACTATTTTTATTTTGAAGTATAAATTAACGTCTAGAAATGTCATATCCTATCCTATTATTAATATTATAAATGCGAAAGTTTGTAAGTATGTATGTATGGATGTTTGTTACTCTTTCACGCTCGAATGGCTGAACGGATTTGTCTGAACTTGGAAGACAGATAGATTGTGACCTGGATTAACATAAAGGCTATTTTTAATACCGATTCCACACCGGGTTTCTGTGAAAACGCGGGCGAAGCCGCAGGTAGCAGCTAGTGTTTAATAAAACTAAGTTTAAAATAATTTTATGGTGATCGTATTATTTTATAAAGTTATATGTATAGTATACTATTCAAAATGAACATAAGGGTAAGATAATCATAGTTTTTCACATTAATTTTACTAAAATTCTAAGCAGTCTGCAATCAGGACTATTAGTCTTGATCCGAGATGACGGTGGTGGCAGTGGTGTGTCACGGTATTAGTGATAGACAAACAAACGCTTGTCTCTTAGCACGGTAGTGGTTGGATAGCATTTATCCAAATCGATAACCAGCTACCTTACTTACTTTTCAGCATTACCGTTTATAATTCGATGGATCTTCTCAGTGCGTGGCCGCGTTCCGGTTTGGTGGTAGATTTTGGTATTATATAGACGCGTCACAAGTGCCTTTTCTATGGTCAATGTGAAATAAACGATTTCCTTATTCCAATATAACTTATTTTTTTAATATTTTTTTTTTGTTTTGGGTACTGATCAGCTGATGACGCTGAGCGATGAGTTGGATCTTCTGAAAAAAGGAAAATTGCGGAGATTTTAAATAGGTGAGTGAGTAATATTGTTTTTTACCATTAATGTAACTTATTTATTTAAATGTTCATGAACCCGATGTGCGATCGGGATTAAAAGCCTATAGGTATGTTAATCCAGGTCACAATCTATCTGTGTTTCAAATTTCAGACAAATCCATTCCATACATTCATACTCACAAACTTTCGCATTAATATTAGTAGGATGAGCCAACACCAAAAAGGAGGAGGTTGTTGTTGATTTGATTGCATTTTTTTTTTCTATTTTTGCTACTTCATAATTTATTTTCGAAAAAAAGGAGCTATTTTCCAGAAGGTTACATACAAACGAAAGATTGATGAAGCAGATGTACAATGCCAATGTGGATGGATGTCGGTACCTGGGAAGACCAAGGTTGATATTCCACGATCAATCGCTTATCCGAGGATGGTGTCAAGAGTCTCCGAAATCGTCGTGTTTACATGAAAAGGGAATGAATGTGTAGAAAATCAAAAACTTCTGCAAGGATTGTGAGTTTGACATTCAAAACTCTCTGACCCCGTAAGGGACTTGGCGTGAAGATATATATCTATGTGTGTAAGTTATGTCCGACTCATACATATTTTATGTATATTAATCGATTTCTTCATCATTTTTGAACCGATTTTTTTAGAGAAACCGTACTTCCGAGGTAATCCTATTGTCACCAAGTTTGGATTTGATTATAGAATCCCACGGGGATCGAGGAGAATACTTAATTTTTGTGTACATAGAGTTACTTATTGAAGTAGAAAACAGTTTTCTGCTGACTGACTGGAACACTGGAACTGATTGGAACAGTATGCTCATACAACCCAATGGGGCTGATTCCGTATCTTTTTAGTGATGACCGCTAGGTAAAGTGTACATCAAATAGCTTACAAATGACATGTATTATATTTGCTATCTCCAGTGACCAACAGAAATACAATAGAGATAGAAAATACGAAACACGTTATTTGACAGCTATTTCATGTACTCTTTACCCTGTGATCATCACATATACTGATTAGCCCCGCATGTATGTCCAAAAAGTGAGTTTACAGTGATTTCAAACATCCCCTGAATTTAATTTGGTCTGATATCTGCATATCCAATACGCTAAACCTGGCGTGAGACCGACGCGTGCCTCCATCAGCGTGTGATATTTCACAGTTTTGAGCCAAGGTCTATTAGTCATGCTGACCAATTAAAACTGTTACCAGGTTAAAGATGTAAACGTCAAGTTATATCGCTTATTTAACAAAGACTACGCATACTTGTAAGATTGGAAGTTTATTACTTTGGAATATTGGATCTTGGGTGTAGGGATGTGATGACTCCAGCATAATGATATAATTGCTTAGAATGCTGGACTATTTAACAAGTATTTACTACTTTAGGCTAGTTTAGGCTGGTAGAGCCCTTTAAAGACGCTCTACAAAGTTGTAAACATTATCGTGTTCTAATTTGGGGAGTGCGATAGTAGGTATCTATTAAATGAAGCCTAACAGAGTTCAGATTGGCTACGTATTTTTGAATTCTTTGTGTATGTATGCGCCGTGTATTTCTTACGCAGTTTATTTTCCTACATTATAAAGATGTACCTTGTTTTAACTCTGTTTCGGGTGTAATACCACTTCACTGTCAGTGTCGCGACCACAAATACATAACCTACCAAAAGTCCCTTATTTAGGGTAACATAATTTTAGCTTAAAATAATAAATAAATTCTAAAACAACCAATCATCCTCATAAAGATTGTCATTTCTATGAATATTATCATATTCATAAACATTGTCATGCTCAGAAACGTTGTCACGTTCATAAGTATTATCGTGTTCTTAAATGTTATCATATCATAAACGTTATCATATTTACAAACGTTGTTATGTTTATGAACCATGTGTCTAAACGTGGTCATTTTCATAAACATTATCATGTTCATAAACATTGTCGTGTTCATAAACATTGTCATGCTCATAAACATTGTCATGTTCATAAATATTATCGTGTTCATTATCATGTATGTTAACGTTATAATGTTCACAAAAGTTGTTATGTTTATGATCTATCTGTGTAAACGTTGTCATGTTCATAAATTTTATCATGTTCATAAACGTTATATGTACACAAACGTTTTAGTTACAATATGAATGGGATTTCAGAGCTGTAATTAGAAATCCGCAATGAAATAACTTTGAATGTATTCTGTGGTGTGTGTGAATGCCAAAGTTATGTTTAACAAACTCCACAACTTCATTCCAATTGGCAAACTGTTTAAGCGGAATGTATGATATTTAGGAAATTTTGCAAATGATACAATCTGTTATCATTATTATCAGTGATAATAGGTTGCAGGGTTAATATTCCACCGGTGCAGTCAGTCATAACTAGATGCAGCCTAGCTGCTGACAAGAGTGAGTAACTCCGCCTTAAATATTACTGTTGACGTAACGTCAATGCTAATCATTGTCGTGTTCCAACCTGGAAGTATGGGTAACCTCCTGGTCTTGTCTGGTCTGTAGGGTTACTCTCGAATATCGATTTCATGCAAATTGGAAATCTGAATCGGATTTGTCATTTTAGGTACTTTGGAACACAGTAATAACGGATGATTAACATTTAGTTACAACAAAATTCAATGAATCGGACAAAATCATCTATTGTTTATTATTAATTAAACTTTAAAAATTCGCCAGTATTGTGTTCAAGAGTACCTAAAGTGACAGATCCTATTCCAATTTCCAATATTGCACTTATCGAGATTCAAGAGTAACGCTACTGGACTTGTCTAGGATCTTAAATATGCGATAGCGACGCACAAGTTGGATGCGATCGTTTCCTCTTACTGTCGCTATTTTATAATATAAAATGTAAATAAACGTTGGGCTGATTAATTTTATAACATTAGAAATATCATTTTAAGTCGTTACAGGACTCTACCACCTAGTATAACGTGGAGATGGTGTAGAATATTGAATAATTATAATGTAAGTCCTGAAAAAAATTGAAGAGAAACTATCGTAATTAACCTTAAGCAAAAGATGTACGATGCATTCATTTGTGAGAATCTTTAAACTTGCACATGTTGAACGGATAAATGGACGCGTACCTTAACAAAACCAAAACTTCCATATTCAACAACAGCTTTAAACTCAGACGTCACGTTCCCATTATAACTCCCTGAAGCAGGGATTCCTAAAATGTGCGTCGACTTCCCACGGCGTAAAGATATTATAGGTGTCTAGAAATAGGGGCAGCTTGTTTTACGAAGTAGAATTTAATATGTTCAAGATTTTAGCTATATTTTCGGACATTTTATTTTTATTTTATCTTTTTGAAATATTGCTTCGATTGATTTTATTTTAAAAGAAAGAAAAATGCAGGTTTCTTTAGTTGTTTTATTCTCAAAATCTAGTAAGTTTTTTACTTACCTTTTGCCTACGTGTTTTTATTTTAGCACTTGCCCTGTGCTTGGGATAAACCTATACCTTACCTTTACCTACCTTACCTACCTACCTACCTACATATCTTTTGCCTACTTTTTCTTAAAAAAAAAACAATTTATACGTAACATAAACCGTACGTTAAAAAACGATGTTTATTGTCTAAGTTCCTGGAAGTTTGTTCATTTTGTTGTGACATTTATATGAAATTTTTCTTAATTGGTTGATTGTCAGACTATTTACCACATTGATAATATCCTCGTTCTCTTTATACTCATATTACAAATTGTTAGAAAAAATAACTAAAATCTAAACTAAAACCAAAAAAAAATCTTTCGCCAAAAAAATCAGTCTTCTGGCCTAATTATAAATACTACATTTTTTTAAATAATGATACTAATGATTATAATGAATACCTTGTCTTTCTATTTATGTGTATTATTATTTCTTTGCTGTAGTTGTCTTGAAATAGCGCAGCTATATTTTAGCCAGGAATTCTTAGACTGAAACAATACAGAAAAAAATGCGATACTTTTCCCCGTGTTGGTCCAGCTTCTTTGCAGAATAGACCATCTGCCTTCCTGTCAGACAGCTCGTAAAAGGCGAACATAGGCTTACCGACACTAACACCGTGACATCTAACTAGGTGGTAGAGTTTCGCAACGACTCGCCCGGATTGGTACCACCGCGTTACCTAGTCTTGCCGCCGTAATGTGAGCGCTTGCGTTTGACGTGTTTCGGTCCGGAGGATAAGGTAGCTGGTAAATTGACTTTTGCTCGTGACCTCAGGTTAGCAAAGCACCATTACTATCTTAGGTGTTTTTAGGCGCCGTGAATTTCTTAACATCGTTGAATCCGTCTGCTTGCTTACCTTCCAATATCATAAAAAGACTTGCACAGCAGATATGCAAAGTTGCTACATAACAAACACAGTTATTAACTTAGGTAATACTCACCAATATACTTAGCAAATAATTTGCTAAGTTGTGGTTTATTTGATATTTTCCATCGTCGGCGCTTGCTAAAACTTCTAAATATTATTACAGCATCATCAGGGCTAAAACTTAAGTTTTAGCCCTGATGATGCTGTATAAGCGAAACCGGTAGGCTACTAATTACAAAGTAATAAATTATAAGTGATTAGTAAAACAGTACAAGTGTTTCTTTCTTTTAAAAATATGAAGCTGTTTGTACTAGTTTGATTATTAGCATTGGTCCAGATATGTTTGTACTAGCTGCTACCTGCGGCTTCGCCCGCGTTTTCACAGAAACCCGGTGTGCGATCGGGATTAAAAATAGCCTATATGTTAATCCAGGTCACAATCTATCTGTCTTCCAAATTTCAGACAAATCCGTTCAGCCATTCGAGCGTGAAAGAGTAACAAACATCCATACATCCATACTTACAAACGTTCGCATTTATAATATTAATAGGATTTACAGTCGTCTCTAGTTAGTTAAAACCTGTGATAATTCGAACCTCTCTATAAGTTATCACGAGTTCCCTACAAAATCTCTTTGTATTTCGAACTGAATATATACATTTTCTTTACAGCAATTTTAACTTTTAAATGGTCTTGCGATAAAAAAAGATTGAGAACCTCTGCCCCTGGACAAACTTTCTATAGAAGCCGCTGATTGGCTTAAAACTTGTTACACTTTCATTAGCTTTTGCAATTAGTTTAACTTTTGAGTAACATCATTAGATATTTATACCATATCGGAAATGTTTGGATACTCCTTGCTAATTTTGGTATTGTAATGTGACATATTTTACCCGACTACAGAAGTGTAGCGTTTTCTAAAGAGTATGTATGTATCCTTTTCTATCTTTTTCTGGGTATCTATATGCCTATAAATCTGTGCAATTTTGTTATTGAGTTGATAAAAAATCACACATTTTTTCTTCAGAACTAGCGATAAAAGCATCTTCACGCCCATATCCCCGAAGAGGTAGGCAGAGGCACAACCAGGGCACCCACGACTAGCCGAAGACACTAAGTCCCACAATGAGATAGGTGGCAAGCCTATCGCCAACTGGGCACATTTCCAATCCCGAGCAACATTTTTTTAAAATAAGAAAATGGGAAATACCCAATTTTCTTTTTGTTGCCCAACCCGGGATTCGAACCCGGGACCTCGTGCAGTCAAGTCCAACAACTGAAAGGCAAGACCACAGATATATAAAAAGTCCAGTTATGTACATAGAAAAAATATGAATGAGTTCAGCGATTAAGTCTCGAAATCGTGTTTATCTAGTTTGGTGCAAAGCGTATTGTTTCTTAATTTTATGCTGAAAATGGTAATTTTTACAGTC
Organism: Calephelis virginiensis; assembly: GCA_002245475.1. Taxonomy (NCBI): domain Eukaryota; kingdom Metazoa; phylum Arthropoda; class Insecta; order Lepidoptera; family Riodinidae; genus Calephelis; species Calephelis virginiensis. Next base: position 451,699 of record NJDC01000422.1, read on the forward strand.
CCTTTCTAGAGTTTTTGAACTGAGATAAAATCCTAGGAATATCAACTCTTCTTTTTATATCCTTATCCTTTTATTAAATAAATTTTGATAAGAATTTACGTTGAGTGAATTCCACGTCTGCTATCGAAGATAATAAAAGTGAATTTCCAATATTATGAGGGTAGATATAAAATTAAATTTTATGTCCTGTTGTCCGTTCTCCACGATTGGAAGCGTGGTGAACTTGTTACTGTCTCGACCCCGGTCGCGGTGTAGACACCCTCTAGCTGATAGCATCGTGCAAATGCATGTCACCCTGTATGTTGAAGTAGTAGTGAAGATACGTAATACACATTTTATCTCAAGAAAAATTCGTATTAATTTAAAATTCCGTAACTTTTAAATTTTCCTTATAATATTTCACTGTATACAAAGCAGCGGTTCTAAAACTTTTGATAATAACGAGCTGCTTTAGAATGTCACTAATGCTATGGACCCCTGAACGATCCACTTTTAGTATATTGCTAATGCCATTTACCCTTGTTAGATATAAAAAAAACCAACTACTAATGATCGGCTTCACTTTTATTAATTAACAGTTACGGGGTCGAACAGTTGCGGACCCCCTGATCATAAATAAACCTCTGAATGGATCCCACTTTGAAAAACAAACACAGGCCGTTTCTAATTTAAAATAAAAAAAAACACATTTAAATATAATTCAGTTGGATATAAATACAATTCTTCAACATCTAGTTATGTTGTAAGTTGTAAAAAAAGAGTGTCTAGTTTTTTAATTTTTCTCAAAATTAACTACATTTTGTTTCGTAACTGTGGCACAACATGGTAATGATGGTCGTTACATTTATACTAAAATTCATTAAAAACGTTTTTTTTTTGCAATCTCCGAATATATTGCTTCATAATGAACAATTACGAATATTAATGGCAAAAGTTGAGTGAAGCCACTAGGCGACTCACAATGTAAAAATAAAAATCGATTATCACATACGTTTAGGACGTGAAATACTAAACCACTTTTGATTAAATTTCATAAATATCTCCAATTTGGTGAAATTGAAAAGATAGTTCTTATCGACGTATTCGGGTGTAGATTTTGACATGGACAAAATCGAGTTCAACAGCTATATTATAGGTATTTTTATTTTAGCACTTGCCCTGTGCTTGGGTTAAATTTCTATAAAATTAAATAAAAAGAAAAATTACCCGCGTTAAGAAGTAAGGGTAAGAAAAGAATTAAAAATTTCGCCAAATGCTTAAATGGTTAAAGCATTCGTCGGTTTGGGACGAAAGGTTACAGGTTTAAATACTCTCTCAAACGAAAATTTTTCTTTCTTTAAAATTTATAGAAAACTTGGTATGCGTGTCTGAGACTTTTATATGTCTTAAAAATATGTTTTATGTTATTAAGTTTGAACGTCTCGTAAAATACAGCGAAAATTGAAAAATATGAAATTCAATATCTGAAGAATCTGCTCCGGAATGTGTTGACTATTATTACATGGAGCTTGCATTTGTACGGGGCTATCTGAAGTGCACGGTTTCTTCCCGACTCTTAGTTCGAGATTGTAGATGGTCCTCCATTGTTTACCGACTTAGAAAAGGAGGTTATCGATTCGACTGCATGTTTTTATGTACGTTACGCAGTTACTTGGCAAATAACGATTTTTTTGGAACGAAGTTCCTTATTGCGCGTTGTGAAAGAAGGCGGAAAAAATTCTTACGAAAAAGTTGTCACGAAACTTTTTGCTATAGTAAGCTATTGTAATTCCCCCTGGGATTCTGACTAGTGCAGACGTGTTTTTGATAAATTACAGTCAAATAAATTTTGTAAAAATATTAAATAGCTGTAATTAAATAGTGTTAAAAATTGGGACATCATAAGAGTTGGTGAAGTCATATAATAACTAATAACAGTGAATGTCGAAACGTGAATCGCGAGAGATCTGTCATAACTGGACGGTAAGTAATTTTGTACCAAGTCCTCGATAGCAGCTAAATTAAATTGACCTCCGTTACATTGCCCGGCGTAAAACTCTTTTATTTACTAGCTCCCTGGTACTTATTTCTGTGGACTGATTTAAAATGCCGCGTACGCCACCGTCCACGCCAGCACGCCCAGTTGAAATTACAGATATATATATTTTTTGAAATTGATTTTTCATGTTTCTCTGTCTTTCTCGTATAAGAGAGATAGAGATAGACATTACTAGAGATTGAGAGAGAGAGGGGGGGAGAGAGAACTTCGTTCCATCTGGGTGTTCCTTGACACCTCTCAACTTTTTCTTTTTTGGGAAACTATAATAAAATAAGCTATGAAATGGTCAAATATACGCAGATTCACAGGTTCCGAACTGATCACTATCCGACTAGTGGTCATTAGAGTTATCGTTAATAATACATAAGGTTTTTTACCGATATAGTGACACGGAGATGATAAATTTTACATGGTCAGAATCATTAGCTGTCTTGAAAAAAATTATCAAATCCCAACTTGGTCAAAAATTTGATATTTTGTTGTAATTTATGACATAAGCATCTTTGCTTTTTTGGGACTATGTTCAATTCGGGGTCTATTGTTTTCGGGGATGTTAATTAAATATCCTAGTGGTATGTAATGGAGGAATATTGGGTCAGCTATTGTAGTGCCACGCTAGGACGGTCGGTGTGACACATTACGATGAAGATGTGCTTATTATGAAATGTAAAACAACGAGTCGATTTTATAAGCTTTTGTATATAACTTGTAAATAAATAATTCCTCATTAAAAAGTTTTAATGAAAAGTAAATATTAATGTTTACTAATTACAAAACATTAACGTCAAACCGACTGTCTTAGCATGCCGCTACTTTAGTATACTTCCAATATTTATGTATTGTACGTTATATATTCTGCGATCGGAAGTAGGGCGGATTCATTATGATGCTGACCTCCGAGTCGCGTTGTAGAAACCCTATATCCAAGATATCACCGAACAAATGTTGCACTTTGTGAGATAACACTCAAGGTGACATATTCTGGAGCACGGAAATTTTCCGTGCAGCATAGGTATTGAATTTCCTATTCCATATTTTTCAATTTGCGGCTTCTGAATTCTATTATATATATTTAATATTTTTGAAGTGAAAACTTCTTTAGCGGCGTTGCACACTTATTTTATTTAACCATTTATTGTAAACAAAAAAAACTTACATAAATTTTAAAACTAATAGATTTGTACAAAAGGTCAGCTTATCTCAGATAAAGAGATCTCTTCACCCAAAAAGGAGCTCATAAAATAACTTAAATGGTAGGCTTACACTGCACATTAAATTAATTAATTGGAATGGGTAAAAACTTCTAAACTCGCGTCAGGACACGTGACCTGATCGAAAAATCGTAAGACGGATGAAGAGTAAATAGTCGGTACGGCGTAGGAAAAGAAGTAGCCCTCTCTCTTTCTACGGGCGAAAATGTATGCCTGCGCCTGCTGTTTCGTTTAAACAGCGCAGGGCGCTTGCGCGAATGTTCGTGTTGTCATGTTTGTGTACGATAGCACATTAAATTGATATTTTATTCTACCAAATAAATGATACCAATTTCATACTGATAATGAAAGCAATTCATTCAAAATTATTCCCTAACCATTACAAAATATCAAAAATGCACGATTCTAATATTCAAGTTTTCATTTCTGTCGGCACTCCCGGAGTGCAATCCGTCGTTTTTTTATTTAACTTTCCTCGTAGCGCATAATAAATGTAGGCATTTTTGTATCAAATCACTAAGGGTCTACTATTATTAATAACACGATATTTTTTGTTTGTATTATTCGATTTCACATGAAAATTCCTTACTTTGAATTTCAACTTAATTTGCCTCTTTGGTCTTGCGGTCCAGGTGTTGGGCTTGACTTTATGAGGTCCGGGCTTCGAATCCCTGGTCGGGTGGCCTGGTTGGCGATAGGCTTGCCACTTATCACATTGTAGCTTATTGTCTTCGGCTAGTCGTGGGTGCCCTGGTTGGGTGCCTCTTCGGAGATGTGGCCGTGAAGATACTTTTTTTTACCTATTATTTATATGTGCTACTAATAAGTTTGAAGTCAGTGCCAAGCCTTAACTAATAATTATATTATATTATGTCCAGCAGTGGACATCCTCTGGCTGAAGATGATGACGATGATAATAAGTATCTTTACGCCCATATCCCCGAAGAGGTAGGCAGATGTACAACCAAGGCACCTACGACTAGCCGAAGAACATTAAGTCCCACAATGTGATAGGTGGCAAGCCTATCGCCAACCGGCCATATATCCAATCCCAAGCAACATTTATTTTAATTAGAAAATTGGAAAAATCCAATTTTCTTTATGTTGGCCGACCCGGGATTCGAACCCAGGACCTCATGCAGTCAAGTCCAACACCCGGACCGCTAGACCACAGAGGCTACTGACGATGATGATGAAGTTATAAATTGGATTGGTACCACTTTAATATTTACGTCGCGACTGTAGTTGTCCAACACATCATATCGTTAATATTTTAGTATAGCCGTAATAACCATAAAATATTTTTATCCATGACGATAGTAGCGTCACGTGGATTGGTTTACTTGCGTGAGTGATAATGACAAACACTAACGTATCGTAAAAATTTATTCTTGTGAACCGCCTGCCAGAATGGTTGAATAATGGTTTAATGGATTTCGTATCAATAATCCTACGAAGGTTTTGCTTAATAGTAGTAGGCAAGCAGTACACACCGTTTATAAATACCAAAAATAAAAAACTGGATTCGGAATGTCAACTTTTTTGTCTAAGTAAGTTTACCTATTAGAATCTATACTTGTTATCTTCGGCACTTCGTGGAATTCTATTGTATAGTGGTACCAATCCCGGCGAGTCCAGCCCGGACGAACACGGGGGATTCTTGCCACTATAAAACTAGTATTCCTACAACAGTTGGGTAATAGGTAAACTACACTTTTTTGTAGTAATCACTTGTACTTATCCCACTTTACACTTATTGAATAATTTTGGTTACTCTATAGCAGGGGTCACCAATTAGTTTCGCACGGGGTCCGTTTTAATAAATAAAATGACCATCGCGATCCCCACAACATTTAATAGAAAAATATACATGTATACAAAATGTCGAAGTATTGAAGGTATGTTCGCAGTCCGCGAACTCCCCCTTGTTTTTTTTAATTACGTACTTCGTATCGCAAATTTCTGTGATGGCGGGCCGCACAAAATGGATTGGCGGTCCGGATGCGGACCGCGGACCGCCATTTGGCGACCGCTGCTCTATAGCCAACCGGTTTCGCCTTTTACAGCATCATCATGGCTTTGAAACTAAAGATGCTTTAAAAGGCGAAACCGGTTGGCTATAGAGTAACGAAAATTATTAAATAAAGTGTATAGTGGATAAGTACTAGTGATTACTACAAAAAAATGTAGTTTACCTATTACCCAACGGTTGTAGGAATACTAGTTTTATAGTGGCTAGAATCCCCGTGTTGGTCCGGGCTGGACTCGCCGGGATTGGTACCACTACTACCACCGCTGTACCTTTTCCTGCCACTATAACGCCAGTGCTTGCAGTTGACGGGTTCCGGTTGGGTGGGTAAGATAGCCGGTAAACTCACTTTTGCTCGAGGCCTACCATCCCGGCCTCAGGTTGGCAACGCACCATTACCACCTTTGATGTCTCTAGGCGACGTGAATTTCTTACCATCAGGAAATCCGTCTGCTTGTTTGCCTTCCAATGTCATAAAAAATAGGTTTACCTATTACCCATCTGTTGTAATAGAGGGTACTGGTTTTATAGAGGTTTTATAGAATAGATAGGCCCATGACGGCCCTGACGGGAATAAATGCGAAAGTTTGTGTTTTTGTTTGTTTGTATGTTATTCTTTCACGCAATAACTACTAAACCGACATTCATGAATTGGCACACACGTAGAGGGTTGGATTAACACATAGGATAGTAATATATAGTAAACAGTTCTACCAACTGCGCCCTAAGGCATTGTAAAAGGCCAAAGGTAAACCAAATAAAACCACATCTCACGCTCGTAAATCACTGGCAAGTGGCAACACGCACAGCTCAATCGTTAGTTCTGAAAGTCGAAGGTATTTAAGCCGCAGCTAATATTCGGGCCACATATCACCTTGGTGATGTAGCTTTATTGTTAAAAAAGCAAATATCTTCACGCTTGTATTCCCAAGAAGTAAGCAGAAGTAAGAATCGACAAAAAGGATTTGTCGATTAGCCAAAGATACGACGGCAAACCTATCGCAAATCGGGCATTCTCTCTCCTATTTTTCCTATTATGAAAAGAAAACATAATTTAGAGTCAACGCTAACATCTGACCATTTGACTATGCAGGGGATAGGTACTTTATTTTACATCATTTATAAAGCATCAAAAAAGTATTACGTATTATATACCACCGTATTCGTTACAGTGAGATACGAGAAAGAGTGGGGTTGAAAGAAAGTGTTGTTCAAATGAGAAAGGGCATGCTCCGCTGGTTCGGTCATGTGGGAAGAATGACAGATGAAAGATTGACAAAGGCGAATGTGGATGTTTTAGTTTAGAAGAACAGACCAATAGACAAACAGGGTTTGCTAATATTAACGAAATAAGCCCTAAATACTATGATTTGTTAATAAAGCAAACGATAAATTAATTCAAATTTGGTTTTAATATTTTTAGTACTAATTACACAAGCATGTGAGGGGGTCGTATCACAAAAACAAAAATGTATTCAGGATTCAGGAAATCAGTCTGCTTATTTATCTTATTACTTAAAAAAGCTTGGCAGCTGTTGTATTTTAAGATCATTGACGGCTCTCAACACTTCAGTGTAAGTGATACAGATATCGAGGGACTGATGTTTATTTTATTGGGAATAATTTCGTTCAGCGTGTCAGTTTTCACTCCATGCTCGTTAAGGATATCACAAAACACATACAAACATACCAATATGATCCAGCTGTGTGTTTTGCATTAATAACACATTTAACGTCTATAAGCTACTGTAAGAATAATTGATTTCGAAACGGTGATAAGTGTCAACCTAAATACATTTTTAAGGTTCCTATCAGTTTGGCGCAACTTTCATATAAAAAAATAAGTTTGCTATGTTTTTTATTCGTCTAAATCATATGACACTAGTTGGCTTATATCTGTATGCATTTCGACTTACTTTCGAATTATACGGGTTATACCTTTTCACCATGTTATGTCAAGTGACATGTGTCATTTTAAGTAAACTTTATACAAAATTCGGGTTTGCTATGTATCTATAGAAGTCGCACTTCTTATTAGGTAGTATTTATATACTCTTTAGGTCCTATATTCATTCCCTATGACTACCAAAGTACTTTTTTATTGCGAAACTAATATTCATATTATTGACAAGATTTATCCTTTAATAGATTACCCGACAGACGCTGTTCTGTCTTAATTATGTTTACTAATCTATACATATAATAAATCTGTAGAAGAGTCAATTCTGTACATTGAAAATATTGAAAAAATAAATAGCAGGAGGTGTTACTGGATCGATACCAAACCCAAATTTGTGATTAAAAAAATTTTCCCTATCTGTCTGTCTGTATGTTCAGAAATTACGTGAAAACTAACGGTTCGATTTCGATGAAACTTGCTATAATTATACCTTATTATCCTGGGCATAAAATGGGATACTTTTTATCCTAAAAAATACGTAGAAAAAAATAAATCTTAGTTTTTCAGTTTTATCACGCGAAGACCGACATCCGCGCGGACGGAGTTGCGGGCGGAAGCTAGTAATAAAATATTATTTATGACAATGGTGGTAATTTTGTGGTATACACACAAAACTAATTTTAAGTTATCGCTATCTTCTTTAAACGAAAGTAATAGAAATAGACAAAACACTTTTAGTGCATACATACATACATACATATCTTCACGCCAAGTCCCTTACGGGTAGGCAGAGATTATCGAGTGCCAAACCTCACGATCCTGACAAACCTGTCTTGCTTCCTTCACATTCATAACCCTTTTCATACAAACACGCCGGTTTCAGAGACTGTTGACACCACCCTCGGATAATATCCGATTGATATGATCGTGAAATGTCAGCCTTGGTCTCCCCGGATACCTACATCCATCCACATTCGCATTGTATATCTGCTTTGTCAATCTTTCATCTGTCATTCTTTCCACATGACCGAACCAGCGGAGCATGCCCTTTCGCATTTTAACACCAACACTTTCTTTCAATCCCACTCTTTCTCGGATCTCACTGTTAAGAATGCGGTCAGCGAGCGTTACACCACAGATTTTCCGTAGTGCTCTCATTTCGACCGCATTTATCCTACTTTCATGCTCTTTCTGACATACCCTACTCTCGCTTCCATACAATAACGTACACTTTTAGTGCTGTCATATTAGTCATGTATACATATAAATCTAGCCTAATATTAAATACATATAAAGTGTAAACCTTCTTCTTGAACCACTCTATCTCTTAAAAACCGTATCAAAGTCCTTTGCATAGTTTTAAAAATCTAATTAAATATGGAACAGACTGCGGAAAGTGACTGTGTGTAATATTATACATATATATTCTAGAATATAAATAACAATATACAACATACAAAATATGACAAGAGAAATGAACAAATGTCGGTCATAAAACATAGTTTCTAATAGTTGAATTCACGTTTGAGTTTTCATAGAGTTGGCCATATTTGAAATTTAGCTTGCAAGTTATTCCAACGTTGGATCAAAATATATTCCAAACACGGCTGAAGCTCGTTTATATTAGTTACACATGTCATGGTCCTCAGACTGAAATAGCAGTCATTCAAACGTCCGCAGTTTTGCCGGGTTAAGTGCGAATCCAACTGAGAAAATACAGCTCTTAGTAAATGCATCTTTCCTGTAGATGTTTGTGTGGTGTGACCCGTTATATTAAATGTATCTTTCCTGTAGATATTTGTGTGGTATGACGCGTCTTATACTAAATGCATCTTTCCTGTGGATGTTTGTGTAGTGTGACCCGTCTTATATTAAATGCATCTTTCCTGTAGATATTTGTGTGATATGACCTGTCTTATACTAAATGCATCTTTCCTGTAGATGTTTGTGTAGTGTGACCCGTCTTATATTAAATGCATCTTTCCTGTAGATATTTGTGTGATATGACCTGTCGTATACTAAGTGCATATTTCCTGTACATATTTGTGTGATATGACCTGTCTTATATTAAATGCATCTTTCCTGTAGATATTTGTGTGATATGACCTGTCGTATACTAAATGCATATTTCCTGTACATATTTGTGTGATATGACCTGTCTTATACTAAATGCATCTTTCCTGTAGATATTTGTGTGATATGACCCGTCTTTTACTAAATGCATCTTTCCTGCAATTGTGTGGTTTGACGCGTCCTATGCTGTGATTTTGGCCTTTTATTTAAATTCATACCATATATATGGTGTTTTGTTTTAATTATGGTCTTCTTTTGTACTAAGATACTGAACAAGAAGTGGTATCTTGATGAGAAAAGCTGCATGTTGATAATATTTGTGCTGGATAAAAAATTCGTAAGATGGAGGAAGAAAAATACCGCTGTATGATGTCGCCGCGTTACATACTGTGGTTTTTGCCGGCGGTTGTTTGCACCTCTCACAACGCGCTTGATACATTTTTTTTAGATACTCAAATAAAATAAATTAAATTAATATTGTGTTACATCAATAACTGCAGTACTTTTTCACTGATAATTATAGAAATTTGAGCAAAATTATCCTATCATTAAGTTTAAGTTATGCCGGCACTCCCAGAGTGCAACCGGTTGATTTTTTTCCTAATTAATATTATAAATATCTCCCCGTATTGGTCGGCTCCTTTGCAGAATAGACTATCTGCCTTCCTGCCAGGTAACTCGTAAAAGGCGAGCATAGGCTTACCGTCACCAACACCGTGACATCTTACTAGGTGGTAGAGTTTCGCAGCGACTCGCCCGGATTTATACCACCGCCTTACCTATTCCTGCCGCCATAACGTGTAGTGCTTGACGTAGACGTGTTCCGGTTCGGAGGGTAAGGTAGCCGATGAACTTACTTTAGCTCAAGGCCTAACATCCCGGCCTCAGGTTGGCAACGCACCATTACTATCTTTGGTGTCTTAGGGCGGTGTGAATTTCTTACCATCAGGGAATTCGTCTGCTTGTTTGCCTTCCAATTTAAAATTAAAATTAAAAAAAAATACGTGCTAGAGATACTTGTCAATACGTTATTTTTTAAGGAGGTCAAGTGCCTCCTTATCATGTAGGTTGAAAAAGGCCAGCGTCGGTTTGTTTGCCACTGTCACCCTGAATTTGACTAGGCGGTTGACATTTGCGACGAAGATAAAGCCCACTGCTTTAATGATCTCATACATGTTTTTGCTGTTGTATTTTGGATATGGTGAGGTAGCTAGTATTTTTTTATGCAAAAGGCTTGCTAAGATCACAGATTAAATTTGTCATCCCACTATTACCACCTTACTCATGAGAGGTGCTGTCTACTTCTTACCATCACGAAAACCTATTTTTTTTGTCTTCGCCTCTGTGGTCTAGCGGTCCGGGTGTTGGACTTGACTGCATGAGGTCCCGGTTTCGAATCCCGGGTCGGCCAACAGAAAGAAATCGGATTTTTCCAATTTTCGAATTAAAAAAATGTTGGTCGGGATTGGATATGTGCCCGGTTGGCGATAGGCTTGCCACCTATCACATTGTGGGACTTAGTGTCTTCGGCTAGTCGTAGGAGCCTTGGTTGTACCTCTGCCTACCTCTTCGGGGATATGGGCGTGAAGATACTTTTAATATTTTATTTTTGACAAAAAAAAAAAGGTAATCTTGCTTACTGTTCCTATATATTATCCTCTACCAAATATGACAAACCAAAGATTGACTTACCTGTGGCAGATAGTATATATATATATGTATATGTATATAGATAGTATAATAGTAGACGGTGGATACAGAACCTTGTGTATTAAACTTTACCATCTAGTTATGAGTCATACTAGTGATGTATTAACCTCTCAACTTTTACGATGTGCCTCTGCTATAAAATACTGCACAATCAGAGTCCTGGGCAGTAAAATTAAAGTGACGGATTTTTAAACAGAGTGCAGTCTTAGCGGATTGTTTTATTACGTTTCTCGACGGGTGATAACTTTTCGTACTTTTTTTATACAAAAGGAAGCAAACGAGCAAGTGGGTCACCTGATGGAAAGTGATTACCGCCGCCCACGGACATCAATGAATATCACAGATGCGTTGCCGACTCCAGGGTGTTGCGGATGTCCATGGGCGGCCATATCTTTCCATCTGGTGACCTACTTGTTCGTTTGCCTCCTCTTGTATAAAAAAGCATGTCCAAGATTATCCCCTATAAGTACACAAAGTTAAAAGTTTAGCCTCTTTATAATCTTAGTTCTAATTAAGCGTCATGTTATTTGTCCAGGACAGACTCTTGCAAATTTAACTAAACCGATTTTAATTTTATTTCCACAACGTGCAGTTTGATTCAACTTGAAATATAGGATAACTTACATCTCAATTTATTGCCGGCGAAACCGCGGGCTACAGCCAGTATTTGTGTAGATTAAAAAGCAAATACACAGGCGAATCATCCGATGATGTAATATACGTGTTGCTTAGAGACCGGAAATGTTTCAAATGAATGGATGTTTAATCATTAATCAATATAGTAAGTGAAATTATCGACCACCTTACCCTTTAACCCGGAACACGACAATAGCAAGTGGCTTCATGGTTATGCTTACTGTACTATAATAATTTTAATTAGAAGACTATGTATTCTAATTAAAATGGTAATAACGGTGAGTGACTAGGATAAACAGGTCTAGAGGTCTGCAATAGTTTGAAGTCATACCTATGGGAAATCAGGGAAACAAAGGGATCAGATTACTCGAATATTATCCAAAGGGTGCTGTCAAGAGTCTCCGAAACCGGCGTGTTTTTATGAAAAGGGTAATGAAGCCAGACAGGTTCGTCAGGATCGTGAGGTCTGGCACTCGATACTATCTGCCTAAATCGTAAGTTACTTGGCGTATAAATGATATAAATAAAGCCATGCTCGCATTTACATATTGCCTAGCATGCAGCTATAAAAATACTGCACAATCAAAGTCAGGGGCAGTAAAATCGAAATGATAGATTATAAACTTCTCCGTGTGCAGTCTTAACGGATTGTTTTATTGCGTTACACGGCGTCTGGTCTTTGTCGGCGGCAGATGTCTGGCGGACGAGAATAGCCATGGACTTGTACCTGTGGAGATTGATCTGGATGTGAATCATTCATGGATAATCGCCTACATGCAAAAAACTAGCTGTTTAGTTGACTTTGGCTAGAATAGAATTCCATAAAAAAACTTCAATCTCCGTTTTTTGAAAACTCTACCTCTAAGGGGGCTATTTTTTAAAAAAATGCCTTTGAACTCGGGTTGAACGGGTTGTTTGAACTTCAACAAACTATTATAGTACTAAGGCGATAAGTTTTTTTATCCATACATTCATGGAAAAAACCAGCTGTATACCCGTGACTTTGGCGTAGAATAGATTTTCACACAAATTTTCAAACCCCGTTTTTTTTCAAAACTCTACCCCTTAGGGGGTTATTTTTTTAAAATTGCCATTGAACTCGGGTTGAACGGGTTGTTTGAATTTCCACAAACCATTATACTCCTTAGGGGGCAGGTTTCTGAAAAAAGAAAACGTTGTTTGATTCATTTAGTAGCGAAAGCGGCAAACAGATAAAAATATAGACTTGCAACTTTATAATACGTAGTTATTATGGATGTTTAGAATTAGAAAGTAAACCAAAAAATATAAAATACCTGCTATAAAACAAAATATCAATATAAAACCTATTATACAATGATGGTGTCAATGTATCCAAAACCGTTGAGTTTGTATGAAAGGAGTAATGAATGTGAAGAAAGTTTGGCCAGTCTTTGAAACGTGATCTGAACTGAACACTTGATCATTGAAATCTATCAAGTGACTTGGCGTGAAGATATGTATGTATGTTTAAATTAAGTCAGATTTGTTACTTTATGATCTCATTAATTTGTTATGATTCGGTAACTGTTTAACCGACTTTAAATATATGTATATGGTATTTGGAGTTGTCCTAACACTGCATAGTAAAATAGCTATAAAAAAAGTGGGATGAAAAAATGTGTAAAGGATGAGCGGTAGTAAGTGACTAGTGAGTGCTTGAAATCATATATTTTTTTCGGACATGTAGCTTATTAAAATAATATCAAACATGCAGCAGAACAGCATTATTATAAAAGATTTCTCTTTGATCTGACCGCTACTAAATTTCAGAGGATCACTCGCTAGGAACACAAACTGATTAAATATCCAATCTAAATATAGGAGGTGGGTTGAAAAGGACTATTTTGAACTCCCGTAAAAAATATATTTTCAACTATTATTGAATATTTTTGTGTATTCAAAACGTGTTTTTTTTTACTTTTACTACTTCTTAAAATCTCTAGCTTCAGGAATTGCTGGTGTTACTTTTCTATTTTTCAAGTATACTTTTGTGATGAGTATACTGAACCAAAAAAAAGAGATGCACATAATATACAAGCTATTAATAGGTAGGTTCCTAGAAAGCTTCGTAAAAGAAGTTTAATAGGTAAAATAAGTAACAAAAAACAAAAAAAAGCTTTAATCTTATTGTTTCAAGTAACAGAAAAAAGTTATATCGTATATTTATATCGACTTAACTCGAAAAATTTGATTCATTTGGAAATACTAGCAAATCTAAAGTGCAAATTCCATGTTCCTAAAATTATACTTTATGTTGATTGTTGAACTTGGCTATCATTCCACATTTATGTTTTGGATAGTATACAAGAGATGACAATTTTCCGAAACGAATTATGATATTTTGACTAATAAATTCGACTGGAATTAAGTAAAAAGAATCTAATTTTCGTTATTACGAATGGATTATACCTGCATATTGATCTGGTCGTGAAATATTTATGAGTTCCTGAGATTTTACAGCACGGTACAGCACCTCAGATTTAGTAGTAAACCAGTTTATAGCCGAGGCTGATACTGCATACTTTTTTATGTGATAAAACACAAACACGCAAATGGATAACCTCGGCATATAGACACTATACAGGTAGGCGTGTCGCAGCTATCGGAACGTCACTTTGAAATAACGACTGCCCACCCGAACCCGGTGTTAGCACCCGCGTGTGACTCCACACCGGCCGCGAACATATCCACCAAATTCAGAAGACCCCGTCACGTTCTGTCGGATAAAACACGCATAGGGATAACCTCGGCATATAGACACTATACAGGTAGGCGTGTCGCAGCTATCGGAACGTTACTTTGAAATAACGACTGCCCACCCGAACCCGGTGTTAGCACCCGCATGTGACTCCACACCGGCCGCGAACATATCTACCAAATTCAGAAGACCCCGTCACGTTCTGTCGGATATTAACTGCGACAAACGCGGCTTGCGGCTTCCCTTCCAACCCAAACATAAACTTTAAAACACTAGGTACGAAGATCTCTCTTGCGCCTCCTCCTCCTACAGTAACCAGAACGCAGCACCAAGAAGAGGTCTCCCGTACCTCGTCTTGTTGCTGTTGTTGCTGGCATTGTGGGGAATAATCCAATCCATCTTAATAATGATGTCTCGGGCTGAGCACTCTGTTCCCGCGAGGTTGGCAGCACATTAGTCATTTTCAAAAAGAAAAAAAAGTGCGTTGCTGTCCTGTGGCCGAAGTGTTAGGACAATTATTTAGCAAGGTTACCGGCTACCTTGCCTTTTGGGAAGACGACACTGTCATGGCGGCTGGAATAGACAAGGTAGCGGTTGCAGCACAGAATTCAACCACCAGTGGTCTTGTTGCTCCCCTCTTAGGAGCCGCTTGACAGGAAGACAAATGGTCTCTTCTACACATAAGACCTGGGCCAACACGGGGAAACACTCCGCAACCCTTGTCATACCAAGTATCTTTTATAATTTCATGATCTTTTCAACGACAATTTATATTGCTCAATCAATATGCTTATTTTTGTTTAGATTATTTTAATATGTGCCCGGTTGGCGATAGACTTACCACCTATCACATAGTGGGACTTAGTGTCTTCGTCTAATCGTGGGTGCCCTGGTTGTGCCTCTGCCTACCTCTTCAGGGATATGGTCGTGAAGATACTTACTTACTATTTTAAAAAGTAGTTTTTTGTCTATGGATGCCCCTATTACTCAATGGATTGACGAGAAAACGTCCTAAATTTTTATGTAATAATATATCCTGATAGTAAGAGACATACGGCCAATATTAATAATCAATCCTAATCCAAAACTTGCTGTCCAAGATTGATATTTTGATCCATTTTTATGTTATCGCTTGCCAATAGCATATCTGTGGACAGGATAAATATGGCAATTAGGTATGGGATAGGCCGCCAGATACGCAGCTATCTATATTGCTTGAAATCCATTAGATTGAGATACATTATTAACATTGGCCGTTAGACGCCATAGAAGTTACTGGCGCGTCGCTGTCCAGTGGCCAGAATGGTAGGCCTATTGTGCAGACCTCCGGACTCTCCGGACTGGAACACAAAACTCTACATGTACTTACCTACCACCAGTGGTCTCATTGGTGACCCTTTTAACTTTTGCATGCCTCTTACGAGCTTTTAGGCAGAGAGGCGGGTGGTCTTTTCTACACAGGAGACCTAGGTGGATAGGTATGGGTATAAACAAAAGTCACAGTCGCGGGTAACAGATTCTATAAATTATCCTGTTGATACCATAACTATTTATTTACAATTAGAAAAGTAAAAGTAGAACTTTAATATTTTTCAGTAATGCTTAAAAAAAAAATGCTTATAAATAGCATTAAATCAATAAATAAAACATTACACATACTACCATGCATTTGACACACACAAACAAAAATATTGATAATCGATAAAAGATCACAGATGGCGCACAAACTATATCCATAATGTTTAGAAACAAAGTAAAAAAAAGTTGGTCTTGATAAATGAAGATGGCGTTCTTGTCAAAAAAAGATAATTAATAATATTATCTTAATAATGCTTAAACATTGTATTTTAATATTTTTATATTGAACTAGCTGTTGCCCGTGTTGGTCTCACGGGAACATTTTTTCGGGATACAAATTATCCCATGTTTTAATCCAAGTTATTAAGTCTATGTGTGTGCCAAATTTCATAAAAATCGGTTCGGTTTTGCGTGAAGGAGTAACAAACAAACAAACGTACAATCTATCGCATTGATAATATTAATAGGATAGGATAACTTGTAATTAAAATTTATTGTGGTCGAATTTCGACCCATGGGCGACCATTATTTTAAACTACTACATCACGCCTTTAGTGTGTGATAGAATCATCACCTAATCTCTTTTAGTACTTTCATTTAATATGTCAGACAAAGGAAAACGTAATCATTTTGTGCCTGATGGTAACCAATATGACCTAAATATACGTTCACGCTTCAGCTATGTGTCAAGTCACGGTGCGATTAGTTCAAGTGTCACACACAATACTCCCTCACTATGTTAATTGTTCATTCAGACGAGATACACGGACAGACAGCTCACAAATTGTATTAAAATATTTCTATATTTATTAGAGCAATGCTTCTATCCAGACATTCAACATAATGAGAACATTTCATTTAACCCTCGTCTGTCGAGTTGTTTTGATGATGGTTAATATGTATATAAGGTCGAATAGACCCATGAAATATTCCATTTAGAAAAATGCTGTTACAAGCAGTAATTCTGTACAAATAGGCAAATAAACAGACGGATTTCCTGATGGTAAGAAATTGCCTAGAGATGCCAAAGGTGGTAATGGTGCGTTGCCAACCTGAGGCCGGGATGTTAAGCCTCGAGCAAAAATAAGTTTACCGGCTACCTAACCCTCTGAACCGGAACACGTAACGGCAAGAATTGGACATTATGGCGGCAGGAATAGGTAAGGCGGTGGAACCAATCCGGGTGAGTCGCTGCGTAACTCTACCACCTAGTCAGATATCACAATGTTAGTGACAGTAAGCCTATGCTTGCCTTTTACGAGCTGCCTGGCGGGAAAGCAGATGGTCTAATCTGCAAAGGAACCCGGAACAACATAATAAACATTAATGAAAAATTGATACTAACGATTTTATTTTCGATAGAGGTTTTGGTAATAAGAAAAATCGTTTCTTTTTTGCTAATCGATTCATAAAGCAACAGATCTATTACAAAAAAATGAATTACTTGATACATTACACATGTTAAGTAATATAATTTTATTTTAAATGTACTCGGATAATGAAATAAGTAAGACATACAAATACTTGATTTATTTTAAAGATATACTGGAATAAATTTAGTGAATACTTTGTCACCAGCATTAGAAAGGCCGTGTTTAATATCTTATCACATATTTAAAAAAATGTGTAAAATTTATCAACCATATTGGGTATGACCGAAGCAATAGCTATGTATTTATTGGTCATATTGGTCATGAGGTTTGCTATGGTAAATAAGATTTAACATGTACCTCAGTTAATGAAAAAAAATACACAACAAAAAACGTATAAAGCAACATCTTACCTATCAATTATTTTCCATTTTTCAAAATCAAGAATCCTATTGTAATCTCGAACGTACAGCCTAGGGGCACTCGGTCACAAAGACCTCGGACCGCAGCTGTAGATCAAGGGTTAAATCTTCCATTTACATCACAATATTTTCATTAATTCAAACAAGACTCAAGGTTATGTCTGTGTTTAATTATGTTTTGCTATGACTAAGCAATTGTGTTTAAACCCTGTAGAAATTTCATATAGACACGAAGGAAGTCTAGACTACTTGGTTACCAAGTTTCTGACAAAGATACATATATACTTTTACACATAACTATACCCACTCTCACATGAATGCATAAATGAATTTCAGACCATACATTTTTACATACATGATTTACAGACTTTTCTGAAAGAGATCTCTTAAAGGTTACTAGTAGTCCAACTTGTATAACATTTCTTTTTTTGTATTTGTATTTAGCTGACAAATTTCTCCAAGTTAAGCCGGGTACACAGAGGGTACAATAGATCATCTACCGTCCTGACTGGCAACTGATAACAGGTGAGCAAAGGCGGAATGAGTGATTACCAATAAGACCACTGGAGGAAGAATGCTGTACAGCAACTTGTCCGGGTTAGGATCCACCGCCTTACCCTATTCCTGCCACCATAATGACAATGTCATGTTCCGGTCCGGAGGGTTAGGTAACTGGTATACTTACACTGGCCTCAGGACAGCAACGCACATACGTTTATGGTGTCCTACCATCAGGGTAGCCACGAATAATTGAATAAAAAAAGATAGCACATAACTAGTAGCAACAATGTCAAAGTAAAGAAACCATTCTTATGCGTTGCCAATTTGTCTTAGAGTCGACTAATTAACTTTTTTCGTCCATTTATTTAACCACAGGATTATTTATTATTCTAGAAGTGTCTGAAGAGTTCAATAACCAAGGATAATTAAACAAAATGTACTGTCTCCAGGAAAAACATTAAAGACACAGTTACGCCGTATTGGTTTTCGTGTAATACTTTGACAACTATAGTTGACACCTAATGGCAATAAAATGCTTAAAATTGAAATTATTATCGTTTTAAGCAATTGATCCGGGACCTCATAAAGTCAAGTCCAACACCTGGACCGGTAGACGACATAGGCGAAATTAAAATACAGTAAAACAAATAATACTGACTTTAGTTTTGCGTGTATTTTTTTAAACATATTATCATTCAAGTATTCAGCAAAACGAGAAGATAAGAACATCGTCATACATTGAAGTGAACTAAATACTATTTATTCAGCAAATCCTGAAAACCACTCGTTATGTTTTGATCTAATTTAAATGGGATCTCATGAGAAGCTTCAACTTTGAAATCATAAAAGGAATCACGAAAATTGGTTCATATGGTGATAATATTTATAATGATAAATGGTATAATAATAGTCCTGGACAAGTTAAACTTAAATAAATTAGGCAACTTATGAGCTTGTTTTATGGGTGATAGACATCCAAATATTTATCACACAAATGCCTACCCTCGTCGGGAATCGAACCCGAACCTCACGGTTGGTCAGTGTAGTTAGGCGTGTACGCTAGCCATTCGACCAACGAGGCGGTCAATATGGTGAGCACGTAAAAAAGAACGGTGAAATTGAGAACCTTATATTCAAATTTTTAAATAAAGAAACACTTGTACTGCTTTTAAAAATATGAAGATGCGGAAGTTTTACCAAACGCCGACGATGGAAAATATCAAACATATGAGAACCTTGTGTCTTTTTTGAAGGCCATGAGGGATGGGATGTTGCTGTTAACCTGTTGCTGTTGTGTTAATAAAAGAGGGTTGTTATAAGTTTGTCGTATCTGTGTATGTGTCTGTCTGTGGCATCATAACTTTTGCTCACTCTTCGGACTCACAGGGCTTGACAAGGATCTGATGAATCAACTGGAGGTAGCTTATGGATCATAGCTTAAAAATTACGTATTAGGTATAGCACATCAAAAAGAGAGATGTAAGCTTGATTTGAATCCTTAACGTACATACATACATACATACATATCTTCACGCCAAGTCCCTTACGGGGTAGGCAGACAGTATCGAGTGCCAGACCTCACGATCCTGACAAACCTGTCTTGCTTCCTTCACATTCATAACCCTTTTCATACAAACACGCCGGTTTTGACATCTTTACTCACATCCTTAACGTACTACCCCTTTATTAAAAAAACTGCTAAAAAGCAGTTGATATTCCCTAAAATGTCCAGCAATGAGAACCCAGCTAGTATTTCGAGTTAGAAAATGTATATCCCATAACTCACTTGGGAAAACCTTTTAGAACTAAACAAACTAAAATTTTCGCTGGAAGCAATCTAAGTTACTAAATTTTGTAGTCGCATCTGTGGCCTAGTTTATTTTAAAATATGTTCCCGCAGGAGACACTGCGTGAATTATAAAAGCATTTCAACATGGTACCTGAAGGACCCCGGGTTTAAGGAGTTTTAAAAGCAAAACTAAGGATTTGGGCACGCGAACGTTTGTATGTAAATATTTTAAAATAACAACCACAGAACTGATTAGACCGAAATGTTGATCCAATCAAGTTGTGTTTTCCAAATCCTATCGCCTTGGCTTTAAAGGGTTTAAAAGTAAAAATATGGGATGTGACACACGAACTTTGGTCTTAAAATATTTTATGGTAACAACTGCAGTACTTATTTGAACAAAGTATTCGCCCAAAATGTTAAGCTTCTAAAATTGTATACATATAAAGTCAAAGGTCCTTGAAGGCTTGAGAAATTATGAAAGCAAATCCAAAGGTGCTGATAGACATGCATTCGCTTGTAACAGAACATCGAGCATTCGCTGTTCTTATGTTTATCGAACTGAACGACGAGCCGAGCCAAGCATAGAGCCAAACATTGCTATGAACATTTTCATGAGCATTCTAGTGAGCGCTCTAGTCGATGCTCGTTAAAAAGTATTCTTCACGTTGATATCATTTAATTATCATAAAAAAAGAAACACAGCAACATGGGTGCCGATAGGGACGACTCAGAGCGGTGGGGCGCGGAACGACGACCGAAGTTTGGCTCCGCAAAAGCACGAAGCAATGCTCGCTAGAATGCTCGCTGGAATGCTCAACAGAACGCTCTATGGAATGCTCGCTAAAATATTATCGTTATTTTTCTGTGATGTAACATTCGCAAAAATGCTCATTACAAGTGAATGCTCAAGTCTATCAGCACCTTAAGGGGAACACATTAACTTTGGTCTTTAGATATTATAAAGTAACAAGTGCAGTATTCATTAGACTGAGGTGTTGGTCTAAGTTGGGCTTTCAAAATTATATTAAAGTTCCTGGAGCTAGAGGGAGTTTTAAATCATAAACAAGGGATTTGACACACGAGCTTTATTTTGTATTTTTTAATATTTACAATTTTTTTTAATATTCATCTCGGTTTGATTAGCGAGATTTGATTTGGTTAATTCATGATAGTAAGTTCACGTTATAAAAACGGGAGATATTATTGAATCCCGGGATCTTAGAAGATTAGCCAACATTGCTGGAGTCCCGGACATTCGAGGAGGGCTGGAAACCCTAAGAGTGTCGGTCCAACAAATAGATTTAGATTGATATTAATATCTTACTTGAAAGACCTTGGAAGGAAGTAATTTTAAAAGCAAAAATAAGGGGCTAGACACACGGACTTTAGTCTTAAGATGTAATTTAGTCTATAAACCGCATTACACATAAGGTGTACCCGTCATGTTGAGCTTTCAAAATCGTTGTTATAAGAATTATGTTTATTATGAAAATTATGATCTTAAGGAATTTTAAAAGATACGAAAAGGAATTCTCTACTGGTTCGATCATGTGGAAATAATGACAGACGAAATATTGTTAAAGCAGATATACAATGCGAATGTGGATGGAAGTTGGTACCCGGGGAGACCAAAGTTGACATTCTACGATCAGATCACTCGCATGTTATCCGAGGGTGAAGTCAAGAGTCTCCGAAACCAGTGTGTTTGTATGTAAAGAGTAATGAATGTGAAGGAAGCCATTCAGGTTTGTCAGGATCGTGAGGTCTGGCACTTGACACTCTGCGGGCAGAGACCCGTAAGGGACTTGGCGTGAAGATATGTATGTAAGGATTTTTAATTGAAGAATTTGAAAAAATTGAAATTAAGAATTCTCTTAGAAATAATGGTGGCAACTTGTCTCGTAACTTTCCACAGCGATGGTAAGAATGGAGTCTATGGTAGCAGAAAAGGTGGCACCTGGGGTAGGTCGTTGCAGCACTCCTATTCTTACTGACTGCAATACTGGAAGTGATACATCTGGAATAATTCATTCAGCCAGGTATTGCTATCAGATAACAAGGTCGCAGACAAACCCGCCGGCTAATATTAGCGTAATATGATAATAATTGAGGCTAATTTACCCGACCCAATAACTCGTAAGCACAATTAGCTAGAGTTTTGGGTTAATGGATGATAATTACTATTCAGATCATCCGGTTACATAAAACTTACTAAACAGTTAATTTTTTACATTGTACATGGGTCATTACCAATATGATCACTGGTAGCAAAATGCCGTGTAATAAATAACTTGACTAGAAAGGGATCCACCAGCTCTACTATTCTTTAAGCTATTTTTTACTAGCTGTTCCAGCGAACTTCGTTCCGCTCGTTCATTAAAACGTCGTTTTTCCTAGTTTCCTCGCTATTGTAAGGGATACAATATACCCCATGTCCTTCTCCCGGTTCTAAGCTACCTCTCCATCAATTTTCAGCCAAATCGATTTAACTATCACGACTTTCTTTTATCTTTCATATTTTTTTTGTTTTTATGGTCTATTCTGCTATTCGGGGCGAAGACAAATGCAACGAATCAAAAACCATGAAAATTGGTCCAGCAGATCTCGAGTTATAAGTTGTAACCCGACTTTCTTATATATATATATATATATATATATAGATTAGAGAGATAGATTTGAGATGTCAGAAAACAAGCACGTGGCTCTCCTGATAGTGAGAGATCACCGTGGCTTATAGACACCGTAGATGTTACATGTGCTTCGCTGTCCTGTAGTCGGATGTTATGCCAATTGTGTTAAGTCTACCGGTTACCTTACCCTCTGGGCTGGAACATGACAGAGTCATGGCGGCAGGAATAGGTAGAGCCGTGGATCCAGGCAAGTTGCTTTAAAGCATACTACCACTAGTGGTCTTGTTAGTGATGACCAACATTTTACCCAGTAATCGCCTCTGACCACTCTTACGAACTGCCTGGGTGAGAGACAGATGGTATATTCTACTACGTGGACCTGGAACAAAACTCTGAGATTTTACATTCATGTGCCGGTCCCGAGGTAGACCGGTAGACTTGATAAACAGGCCTACCATCCCGGCCACAGGATAGCGCACCTTTACTATCTATGGTGTCTGTAAGCCACGATTATCACTTATCAACCCTTCTTCTTCTTTTTCGCTGTCCTTTCACATAAAAACTTATTCTTATACATAAAGCATGTTATTATCTATTCCCCCTTTTAACTTTTGTCGTTTTATCCATCGTCCATTAGTGTAATCCAGAGATTATTACAGATTCCACTTATGGGTCGCTGCGTAATAGCCAGGATTTCGACTCTTGTATTAGCCACCAGTTTGGAACTCGGCTATGCCGAGACGCTATTGTCGCAGGAATAAATAAGGCAGTAGTACAAATGCTACATACTGCAATCTATCACGTATGACCGACTGCTGTAATGGAAATAACCCTTTAACCCAAGTTAATAGGTCACCAGCTCCTGACGTTTGTAATAACTTTTGACGACGTGCACGTTGAAATGTATGGTATTTGCGCCTAATATAGCCCAGTTCTTAAGGTGGCCTATTTTCGATATTTTGTATTTTTTAAAGATTGAAAGAGTTTAAATTACTACCTGCAACTGAGATAGCCCAGTTCTTAAGATGGCCCATTTTCAATATATTGTATTTTTAAAGTTTGAAAGAGTTGAAATTACTACCTGCGCCTGAGATAGCCCAGTTCTTAAGATGGCCCATTTTCAATATATTGTATTTTTTAAAGATTGAAAGAGTTTAAATTACTACCTGCGCCTGAGATAGCCTAGTTTTTAAGATGGTCCATTTTCAATATACCTGTAGGTAGTACCTGTACCCATAGGTAAATTACATCTTTTAAACTTTAAAAAATACGAAATATTGAGAATGGCCATCTTAAGAACCGGGCTATCTTATGGCTAATATTAATAATCAACTCTAATCCAAAACTTGCTGTCCAAGATTGATATTTTGATCGATTTTTATGTTATCGCTTCCAATAACATATCTATGGACAGGGTAAATATGGCAATTAGATATAGGATAAACTGGCGGATACGCAGCTGTCTAGATTGCTTGAAATACAAAAAAAAATCCTTCTTTCAAATTAAAATTCTGCTGGAAGTCCATCTTTAGAGATACATTATTAATATTGGCCGTTAGACGCAAGTACCTCATTTATAACATTATAGATTTTCCGAATAAAAATAGTAATCCATTACGGAAACGTAAGTAATTAGAGTCATGGATTACGTCACCATAATGGCGGTCCCGACGCACGATATCGTCGATGATACGTAAAAGCGCGTTATTGCAATTGTGATATAACTTTATTATCTTTACGTCGGATGTTATTAATTGTGATGACTCGTTTCATTAATATGTAAATGAATACTAAAAGACAAAAAAAAAATAGTATCCTCACTTCCAGACCTCGAAGAGGTAGGTAGAAGTACAACCAGGGCACCCACGACTAGCCAAATACACTAAGTCCCACAATCTGATAAGTGGCAAGCGTGGCACATATCCAATCCCGGGCAACGTAGTTTTTATCATTCATACATTTTCTATTTTTTTTTTGTTACTGACCCTGAATCCAACGCGGAGCCTCATGAAGTTAAGTCCTACACCGGACCGCTAGATCACAGAGGCGAGGAGAGGGAGAGAATAAATACTGTATTATATTTATGTAATAAGACAGCGGACATGGCTCTTCTGATAGAAAGAGACAGCTGTGACCTATAAACACCATCGTTGTTAGAAGTCGCTGTGCTGTGGCCGGGATGTTAGGGCTATAGTCTAGTGCTAGACTACCGGCCACTTTACCTTCCGGATTGGAACAAGACTGTCGTTATGACAGCAGGTATAGCTAAGGCGATGGACCCGTTCAATTTGCTACACAGCATTTCACCAAAAGTGGACCTTAAAGCACTGGCGGTGTGGAAAGTGCACTGTGCTTGGCACCTAAAAAAGTGGTTGTTTGTAAAGTCGGTTTGAACTTGACAACGTCGTATTGATTGTGCCTCCTTGTCGCTCGTTTCGCGCTCTCGCTTGCACTTCAAACCTTAAATGGAACGACTCAGAGCGAGGTAACGTCGTATGAGTCATGTTTTTGGTGCATGCAGCCGGCTCCATCGAATTATAAGACGTCAAAAACTAGTAACCATTGCGTAAATTCTCTGTGTCAGAAAAATGCCGTGTCGATTAAAACCATTAGTTTAAGTTTGACAACGCATAATTAAGAACCTTGTATCTGTAATTGGTTACTTGTATTTCTTAAGACCAGGAAATATGTCTATAAATATCCCTGGACAAATCACACAAATTGAACCTAACCCCAAAGTAAGCTAATTATATGCTTATTATATGCTTGTGTTATGGGTGTTAGTCAACGATTCTAGTGCATTAATACATAGAAATACTTAAATACATATCAGAATATATTTATTAAAGACCCAGACCCGGAAATGCAGACATCTAAATGTTCATCACACAAATGCCTGCCCCCGTCGGGAATCGAACCCGAGCCTCGCGGTTGGTCGGTGTAGTTAGGCGTGTACGC
This sequence comes from Calephelis virginiensis, assembly GCA_002245475.1. Taxonomy (NCBI): domain Eukaryota; kingdom Metazoa; phylum Arthropoda; class Insecta; order Lepidoptera; family Riodinidae; genus Calephelis; species Calephelis virginiensis. The sequence continues at coordinate 477,266 of NJDC01000422.1, forward strand.
TAGCCACTCGACCAACGAGGCGGTCGTCTGCTTGTCTGCTTCCAATCTCTTGAAAAATTTGATAATTGAATTTTAAGAATGCCATGGTAACAAAATACCAGAGACCCCGCGGCGATATTACTCAACTGACACAAAGAGCTATTGCCATTATTGACTCATTGGTTACCAGGTCGTGTGAATCAGAGATTATATGGCACTAAATACTTTGCCCTGGTTCTTGGTCGTGCGTAATATTCGATAATTGATGCCCTTAGCTCGAAGGTACTGTGGAATTTGGGCCGTCCCATTTGCCTATTTGATAACGTTTGTAAATATTGATGTAACACTACAAGTGTTCTCGATTCAATCAGAGCAATCTTTTCGTAATCAAACTTAGAGGTCTACTAAATCATAGGATCGGAGATCTTGATTACGTACGTATCTTCACGCCCATATCCCCGAAGAGGTAGGCAGAGGCACAACCAGGGCACCCACGACCAGCCGAAGATACTAAGTCCCACAATGTGATAGGTGGCAAGCCTAACGCCAACCGGGCACATATCCTATCCCGAGCAACATTTTTTTTTATTAGAGAATTGTAAAAACCCAATTTTCTTTTTGTTGCCCGACCCGGGATTCGAACCCGGGACCTCATGCAGTCAAGTCCAACAACTGAACCACTAGACCACAAAGGCGATAATCGATAAGCGATCTTGATTACACCACACGATCTCGGGCCCAAATTATATTATACCATCACGTATCCTGACTGAATCATACTATCTGTGTTTTGGACTGGATTATGCAATCCCGTATCCACTATCCTGGCTGGAAATACGCTTAATAATTTCGACCAGATTCTATAATCCCATATCTTGACTGATATATCGCCTCTGTGGTCTAACGGTCCAAGTGTTGGACTTGACTTCAGGCGGTCCCGGGTTCGAATTCCGGGTCGGGCAACGAAAAGAAAATGTGGTATTTCCAATTTTCTAATTTAAAAAAATGTTGCTCGGGATTGGATATGTGTCTGGTTGCCGATAGGCTTGCGACCTATCACATTGTGGGACTTAGTGTCTTCGGCTAGTCGTGGGTTGTGCCTCTGCCTACCCCGTCGGGGATATGGGCGTAAAGATACTTTCTTTCTTTCTTTTGACTGAATCATACTCATTTAAAATTTCGACTGGATTATACAATCCCGTATCTGGAGTGAATTTTATGATGCATGATTTTGACTGGATTATACAATTTGCATTTATGGTGACATTTATTTGCAATAATGGTGAAATTCACAAAAAAATGCTAGTGTAATGGCGAATTTAACACCAATTGTTAACGTTTTAGGATTTTCAATTTCCCATAACTTTCACAATTCAGTAGATCCCGATAACGCTTTAGTAAGTGCTAATTTGGCATCCCAGGCTCCCCTACTATAATATATTTTTCAGATAGAAAGGCGTAATAAATCTAAATAGATATGGTCGTACGTAGTCCGCTAGAATTATATGCCTTGGTAGTATTGTCCACCGTTCGGGAATAAGGGCGTGAAGATTTTTTTAAGGTGAAAACTTCTTTAGCGGAGTTGCGCACTTTTTTTGGAATGGGTCATAATTTCTAAACTCGCGTTAGGACACGTGACCTAAAATTTCGTGAGACGAAAATTTGTAAGACAGCGCTGGGCTTTTGCGCGAATAAGACGGCGCAGGGTGCTTGCGCGAATGTTCGTGTTGTCATGTTTGTGTACGATAGCGCATAAAATGAATATTGTGTTCTACCACATAAATGATAGTACATTGATACAGATAATTAAAGCAATTCGTGCAAAATTATTTCCTAACTATTCCAAAATATCAAAAATGTACAACGTTAATATTCAAGTTTTCACTTCTGCCGGCACTTCCAGAATGCAACCCGTTTTTTTATATAAATCTAATAATTCCAAAAGACCACATACACATCGAAATGCCTGCCTTTGTCAGTTGATCTTAGTAAGGCTCGTCTACAAAACTCTCGCACAATGAGTAAGTATTTCATAAAAAAATAAAAATACGTAGTAATATTTAAAACTTTATTGGGTTCTCTTCGAAAAAAATTTTGACTAAACGTCTTTTAATAACCGTTACGAAGGCGGTGTCAAAGCGAGTTTTATAGATAATATTTGATAAGTTTTCGGTATTCATAGTTGATTTAATATGAATTTATTTGTGCTAGGAGACGAGTGAAGAGCGAATAATTGAATACAATGACTGGTATACACCGAGCTCAAAGCATTTGTGTTACATCATATTCATATCGCATCTGTTGTCTAGCGATCCAGGTGTTGGATTTGACTGAATGAGGTCCCGAGTTCGATTCCCGGGTCGGGCAACAAAACGAAAATTTGGTTTTTCTAATTTTCTAATAAAACAAATGTTGCCCGGTTGGCAAGAGGCTTGCCAGCTGTCACATTGTGGGACTTAGTGTCTTCGGCTAGTCGTGGGCGCCATTGTCGTGCCTCTGCTTACATCTTCGGGAATATGGGCGTGAAGATACTTTTTTTTAACATATTCAGGCTGTAACTTGTACCAGTTGGTTTTTGTTTTAAAAGTTAGCAAATAAATTTGTGGCTCTTCTGACAGTGAGATCAAAACGGTCTTCATACCTACCGTTGATGTTACTAGTGCAGTTTCGAATGTGGCCGGAATTTGAAGCCAATTTTGAAAGTTTACAGTGTATCCTATCTCCAAGTCTGGAACACGAGAAATAAAAAGAAGTTACGCCATTAAATAGGTAAGACAGTTATCCCCATAGGACCATCACATACCAATGCCTAAAAATAAATAAATGAAAAAAAAATCTCTTTTTTTCCGTTTTACTAACTGATGATAGAGACGTCGCATCCAGACTCAAAAATATATCCAGACAAAAAAATATATATAAAAAATAAATGTCCTCATTTTTTGATCTGGTAAATAAAATATGTCTTTCCTGAATTAGTCCGTAGCTCATAAGAGGTGAGGTTTCATGGATCAACTTACTTGTTCCGATCCGTCTGGGTAGCTGGCAGACTTGCAAAATAAGCATAACTTCCTGACAAGCGAAAAAGACATGGTATCTGCCCTACTGCCATGCAACTCGTAAA
>NJDC01000422.1:480796-492421 GCA_002245475.1 Calephelis virginiensis
AGCCAATTTTAAAAGTTTACAGTGTATCCTATCTCCAAGTCTGGAACACGAAAAATACAAAGAAGTTACGCCATTAAATAGACAAGACAGTTATCCCCATAGGACCATCACATACCAATGCCTAAAAATAAATAAATGAAAAAAATCTCTTTTTTTCCGTTTTACTAACTGATGATAGAGACGTCGCATCCAGCCTCAAAAATATATGGTAATGTCCTCATTTTTTGATCTGGTAAATAAAATATGTCTTTCCTGAATTAGTCCGTAGCTCATAAGAGGTGAGGTTTCATGGATCAACTTACACGACCATTGGTTGTTGGTCCGGGCTCCTTTGTAGAATAGACCATCTGCCTTCCTTGCCAGGCAGCTCTTAAAAGGCGAGCATAGGCTCACCTTCACTAACACCGTGACATCTGACTTGGTAGTAGAGTTTAGCAGGGACTTGCCCGGATTGGTTGGCACCAATCCGGGTACCGCCTTATCTATTTCTGCTGCCATAACGTCATGACGTATTCCGGTTCGGAGGGTAACGTAGCCGGTGAACTTACTTTTGCTCGAGGCCTAACATCCTGTCCTCAGGTTGGCAACGCACCATTACCACCTTTAGTGTCTCTAGGCGGCGTGAATTTCTTAACATTAGGAAATCCGTCTGCTTGTTTGCCTTCCAACATCATAAAAAAAAGCTACTTGTTCCGATCCGTCTGGGTAGCTGGCAGAGTTGCAAAATAAGCATAACTTCCTGACAAGCGAAAGACATGGTATCTGCCTTACTGCCATGCAACTCGTAAAAAGCGAGCATAGGCTTACTATCGGTGGTAGAGTTTCTCAGCGACTTACCCGAATTGGTACCACCGCCTTACCTATTCCCGCCTCCGTAACATCAGTGCTTGCCTTTGACTTAAGGGGCCATGTATGCTAAAATACGTCAGAAATATACTGTTTTTTTTTCATACAAAGCAATTATGGATCTTGGCGACAAAAATACACAAGATTAACATTAATATGCTTTATAAGACTAGTGTTTCCAAAACACGATTCATTTCACTTTGCTCGATAGAAAAAAATCAAAAAGTTAACCATTTTTTGAAAGCAAAATCCAACTGTCTACTTCGATTATAAAAATATCGACACCAAATTTAACATAAACATAGATAAGTATTATGCCTAAAAGATAACTGTTTCAGTTTTTATATTTTTTTTCAAATTACTTTTATAGTGTCAAAAATAGTGATTTGGCGCTTAAGGCATTTACTTTTGAGCGCAATATTTCATAGTAATTATGGAACGGGGGAGTGCGCTGATTGGCTTTTCTGGCTGACTAAGTATGGGGCCTTAATCTGTTTCGAAGGGAAGGCTAACCGCTGGGCTTGTACAATATTCCTATTATCCCCACCACAGGATAGTGACGCACCTATCACATCTATGGTTTCTGTTACTGTTGTGACTTACTATGAGTCGTGTGCTTGTTTTATCCTAAAAACAATGTCTTTCTATGGGATAAATATCCACTTTATTCACTTAATCCCAAGTTCTATTCAAATCAATTTAAACATCCGCTGACAATAAATTTACAAAATCGCTATGTAAGCAACATACGTGACAGTCTTCAAGCCCGTGGCATATCGGGTACTGCAGAGAAGATACGAAGGTAGAAGGGACAACAGTTTACTTTAAAAAAGTGTGTTGGATGGAATTTCACCAAGTGCCGATGATGAAAAATACAGATGCTAGTAGGGACAGGTTTTACGTAACTAAGTAATTCGTAAATGTGTAAAAGCCAGTTTATCGGTCTATTAACTTATATATGATTAGAGATAGGGCAACTACAGCTCAGTTGCTAAGCAACCACTGTTATTTTTCAGTAACTAATAAAATATCTTGGCAAATTAGCTCTAGTAAGTCTACCTTTATTTGTAGATAGATAATTGGAAGAGTTTTTGGCGCCATCGAGAGAAAAGATGGTCGAAGTTTTTTCATAATTATTGAATTTCGTGCTAATATTGAGTGAAATGAGTTAATTTTGGTGGCATTTTGTACAATTTTGTTCAGTAAAAGTGCACAAATGAAATAATCATAAAGAAATTAGCGTATCGCATATTTTCTCGTTGCCGCCAAATCTCGTTACATGAGCTTGTGTAAAATGGCCACCGCTTTACCCAAAAGCCTGACATGACTTATTGACGACTTACGACTGATGACTAATTAAAATTAATTGAAATTGATATAAAATTTGATGCAAATTTCTACTTGACTAATGGCTAAATACTAACGTGAAGGCCAAAACCTAAAGAAAGAAGAAGAAGATGATTGGAATCAATCGTGGCAAAAACTCAATAAGCTCTAATAAAACACGATCAAAATCATTTTGGCTGGATGTCATGGAACAAGACATGTGTGCCAATAAACTTACGCCACAGAATAAGCGTATGAAGGAGTGAGTTTTTACACTTCAACGACACAACAGATACCTGTTAACTCTAGGATAAAAATTAATACAAACAAAGTTTACAAACTATTAAACTCTACAACATTACTACATATGCTGTATTTGTGTGTAATATTTAAGTCGTTTAAATTAGTTAAACTTATTGGGTTAAATGTTTTTAATACACAATTTTTATCATGTTAAATTATTATTTTATATTTAAGAACATTTCAAATAATTAGTATTGTGAGATATAACCTATACTTGCTATAGTCGGCACTTGGTGGAATTCCATTGTATATACATATTTTTTGGAGATAACACTTGTACTTATCCATTGTATACTTTATTTAACGCTTTCTAGCCAACCGGTTTCCCTTTTTACAGCATTATCAGGGCTTTGAAACTAAAGATAATAAGTCCCGTTTTTTGGAGATAACACTTGTACTTATCCACTGTATACTTTATTTAACACTTTCTAAAAATAAAAAAGGACTTTTTATCTTTAGTTTCAAAGCCCTGATGATGCTGTAAAAAGTGAAACCGGTAGGCTAGAAAGTAACAGAAAGTGTTAAATAAAGTATACAGTGGATAAGTACAAGTGTTATCTCCAAAAAACGTTTATTGTGAAATATATTTAATTTTACGAATAGAGCACAGTCAGTTAAGCATCAGAAGGGTTATTGAGACAATTAAGCTCCATAGCATTCTACCACCTTCTTGTTATTGATGACCTATACTTTAAGTTGTGTTGTAGAGATTCAGATGGTCTATTCTGTGGTTTTGTTGGTAATGACCGACTTTGCCTTCGCCCGTCTCTTATGACTGCCAGGCAGGACGGTAAAAGCTCTATTCTACACAGAGGATTCGGCCCAACACAAGGAAAAATATTGAATAGAAGAATAATAATAATTATGTAGACGGCAACAGCTAGTTTCATAATAATTTTGAGCTCGGTGTGTGCGAAACATTATTTTCGCTCTGTTTATATTGGAATCCAATTTGAACGCTCTCGCTGACAATACAGAGGCGTAATATATTTTATTTATACTTCTATGATAATGGATAAACTTATTCGAAAACAAAAAATATTTCACTTGTTTTTTTATCCGATGACGAATGGATGGTTATGTTTTTCGAGTGTTGACCCTTGGTTACCTATAAGATCGTTGTCAGAGAAAGTCAAGTATGTGATAGCTATGTATTAGGTACTAGGTACTATTGTAATCTCTGGTAAAATGATACGTATTGTTTTTGTTCAATGATAGTGATACTTCGGTATCTCCACGCCCATATCTCGGAACGGGTAGGCAGAGGCACAATCTGGTTACCCACGACTAACCGAAGACACACACACACACACACACACACACACACACACACACACACACACACACACACACACACAATGTGATAGGTGGTGCGCTATCACAGTGGTGATACTAATACTTAAAAATATGAAATATCACTGAGAAAGACGAATTTGATTGGTCGTCATACAAATGCCTGCCTCTACGGGAAATCAAACTCGCGGATATTCGCTAAAGGCGTACAAGCTATCTCTCCAATCAATGACATGGTCTCCTTACAATCACAATTATAAACTTACTTTTTTAAATAAACCAATCATCAACCAATCCAAGAAGTATATGTGGCAATAAAGAATCATGCACACACACTTCCGTACGCACTCACTTATACACGCATTTACGCACGTTCGCACTAACACAAACATGCACTCTAGTACGCACGTGCTCTCAACTTAATAAATTCACAATATCTTTTATGAAAATAGCTTATTCGAGCTTACTACAAATTTCTCTTTGGCGTTTACATCCGAAAGCCACCTATGCCCCAATTCAGCTTTCCTCATTAGTAGCGACAAGCGCCATAACTTGCAAAGCCCTTTGTAGGCCTCATACAAGCACTTTTACATAATACCACAATCTGCAAACATATAATTTGGCTCATAGTCATTAAAATGCATGCAACCCAAACCTGGGTTATTATTTTTAACTGACTTCAAAAAAGGAGGGGACTCTAAATACGACTGCATTTTTTTAAACTCATTTCGAAATAGCTTACCTAGCACTCCATTCCCACTATTCACTGTACACTTTACTTCCACGATGTTGAAATCTAAAACCACTGCCAAGATAAATTTCATTAATTTCTTCCAACACTACTTTTTCTATTGAAACTCTTACATCCGTTCTGGCTACGTCTTTTTGAAACTTTACTAAAGTATGGTCACGCCCATATCCAACCCCGAGCAACATTTTTTTTAATTACAAAATTGGAAAAATCACATTTTCTTTTGGTTGCCCGACCCGGGAATGGAACCCGGGACCTCATGAAGTCAAGCCCAACACCTGGACCGCTAGACCACAGAGGCGATTACTATTATTAGTTATATTATTGTATTACTGTTTAATCTTTATTTATCTATTACTGTGTAATCGTTAAAAAAAAACTATTTGAGTTTATCTTATTGTCGTCTAGCATTTAAAGTAAAGCTACTATGCTCTAATTTAGCATTCTTTATCAACAGTTGCAAAGTCGTTTGTAGGGCACATACAAACAAAGAAACACAATATTTAGCTTTTAAATCAAAGAAACAAGAATATAGGTTATCATTGTTAAGAAAGGCTTATGTAACTAAGTATAGATATTTTTTTATGTAGTTTTTTATAGCTTTCGCTTCCTTAACGTCAATACATTCTTTTTTATATTTCATAAATAAATATTACTAGTAATTATGTGCAACTACCTTGCACGAAAACAAATATGCACTTATGTCAATTAAATAAAATGCTATAAAATATATTACAGTTACATTTTGTAAATAGGTGTTTTTATAAAATCATTTGTTTTAGCGAAACAACCGGTGTTGCCAGATGAATAAGTTCGAATATTCAATATAAACTGGCAACACGCTCAGCGATGAGAAATGCAGATGGCGTGGGTAACTTCTGATGAAAATAATTGGAAAGAGCATATTGCATTCAGAATGAATTGTAACACTTAACCCAGTGTGGGGAAATCAGGAATACGCAGTAATAAGGTGGATACGACTGTTCTGTTCGTATTTGTCGTAAAGTTGCTTGACCTTCCACCTGTTGACTTATTAATTCTTTCATTTATTTCTTTATTTAACAGAAATTTGAAAATAAATATAGAAATACACTACAAAAAGCAAATGAGTTCAATTTTCTAATAAAAAGCAAAGTTCCCCGGGATTGGGCATGTGCCCGGTTGACGATAGGCTTACCACCTATCTCACTGTGGGACTTAGTATCTTCAGCTAGTCGTGGGTGTACTGGTTGCGCCTGTGTGCACCTCCTACATCCATCTCAGCTACCTACTTTTAGAACTACCTGCCTACGTTTTCGGGGATACGGGTAAAACAAAAATCTTAAAAGTTCACAAAAAATAGATTTATCAATCTTCCCGATTTCGTTGTTGTCTGACAGACCTCTGATGGTATAGTATGGTGCTGTAACTCGCACTTCCCTGGTTACAGATTCACTGTTTTACCTATTCCTGCCGCCATAATAACCATGTTAAATTTGCATCCCGTAGTATAGACCTGAAACTATAGAATTTTTGTCGGTCTGTGTATATGTGCATTACCAAGATTTACGCCGAAACTACTAAACCGATCGTTACGAAATTTGGCAGGTAGAAGTACTATATGTTCCGAGAAAGGTTATAGATTACTTTTAGTCTCGTTCACCTGGAGAGCGTTCACAAGGAGTTCCTGTGGGAGAGGGCTAAAAATGTAAATTTGGCAATATCTGATTAACGCATAGTCCGATTTTATTCATTATTTTTGTTTTGTAGTGTAACTGATAAAACTACAGAGGGGTCGCTTTTTTTCTAGTTTAAAATTTTGTAACATTATCATCAACAACAGTAAACATCAACTCTCAGTATGAAGTAACCAAATAACTTAAAATCTTAAATATAGAGAAATCTTGAAACACAAGTCGAACATGTCTCTTCACTTACAAGTATTTATTTGTAAAAGTCCACACGTATCTTCACTTCAAGTGCCCCAGCAGTTATTATACTTTCCGGATCGGCTAGTGTAATATACTGATCTAAAATTCTATTAATTGTATCTCTATCTATATACAAAACCAATGATTACTTATTGAATTGAAAAAGCGTAGAATAGCTTGCTTTGTTCAAAACTTCCATCCCCATCTTAGTTCGTTAGGAGTTGATTTTTAGCATAAACGTTTATGACATTAGCATGGATACTGGCAATAAACATGCCGTAGCCTTTGTTTAAAGTGGGATCGAATATGTATATCAAATCCAATCAAAAAGCGATCCAGAGTAAAAACGTAACGGATCTAGACAGACAGATTTTAGCGTTTATGATATTAGCATGGATACTGGCAATAAACATGCCGCGACGAGAAATGCAGATGCGACTGGCGTGGTTAGCTTCTAATGAAAATAATTTGAAAGAGCATATTGCAATCAGCGTGAATTGAATCACTTAACCCAGTGTGGGGAAATCAAGACACGTTGTCATAACATGGATGCGCTCTTACTTTGACTTAATAACACCCTTGACATCGTACGGGTACGGTTTTAAAATATGTTAAATTAAAGTTACCTCTAAATCTACACTAGTGATAGGTATTAACTTTTAAGAATCCTTGGCGCAGAGTAAAATCATTTCTCGATAATTACTTTTAAAAAACATAAGGCACCTTGCTTTAATATTTGGAATTGTTTTTATAGCTACTAAATACGTCCCATATGTCCAGATTTTGTACGGGCACCTTATAATATAATTCATACAAATTGAGATGTACGGAAATGCATGCATTAAGCATTTACTTACATTTTTCTTGTATATAAACTGCTATTATTTTATTTAAAGGAATAGTATTTTTGTTATTTTAAAAATTAAACAGATTTGCATCTGTTAGTGTTTTGTTTTGTTTACGACTCCAGCACTTAGAACCATACATCTATAGTACGTTCAGTCGTCATTCGACCTCCCCGTTTGTCGAGGGGCTTGCACACGACTAACTTCTGCGACCAACCGCGAGGCTAGGGTTCGATTCCTGACGGAGACAGACGTTTGTCTGATGAATATTTAGATGCTTGCAATTCCAGGTCTGGGTGCTTTTAACATTTATTCTGGTATCTACTCGCATTTCTGTTTATTAAAATTATCGAATGACCCATAGCACAAGCACGTAATCTGCTTACTTCACAAGCACGTAATCTGTTTACTTTAGGTTTAGATTCAATTGGTTTTACTTGTTCAGGGATATATATTTATTTATTTATAATCATCGTCTTTAAAAAAAAGAACGTGAAGAAAAAAACAAATTCATTCATCGCCATGTCCACATTAATCTGACCGAAGCTCGCATCCCTCTAGCGGGGTCAATTAAGGCCTAACCTTACGAAAGCGCTCGTCATTGCTTGCATTGTGAAGCAAACAAACAGCTTTGTACTGGGTGATTGGAACGAGATGTGAAGAAATAGGTTATATAACACTTTACTTTCTTAATCTTGAAACGATAAAGAAATAAATTACTCATAACTTTTGTAAACTAATAAATCATTTAATTATTCATTTATTATTATAATAATTTATTTTTTTCTTTTATAAATAGAATGAGATATTTATTAATTTAGGAAAGTTTCAAGTAAATGATAAATAATAAATAATAATAAATAAATATCCCTGTATAAGTTACACAAATTGAATCTAACCCCAAAGTAAGCAAATTATATGCTTGTGTTATGGGTGTTAGTCAACGATTATAATTACATAAAAACATAGAAATACTTAAATAGATACCAGAATAAACTTAATAAATACCCAGACCCGGAGATGCAGACATCTAAATGTTCATCACACAAATGCCTGCCCCCGTCGAGAATCGAACCCGAGCCTCACGGTTGGTCAGTATAGTTAGGCGTGTACGCTAGCCACTCGACCAACGAGGCGCTCGTATTATTATTTATATCTTTGACTTCTCGATAGTGAAAAAAATGTTTTTCGATTTTTTTTAACCGTCGATAATTTCTTGAAAATCATCTTTATTGATATTATTTAAATTGGCTTGATAACAGGATCCCTTGATCTCCTAAATAAGAGAATATATGAAGTCATTAAATCTTATCATCATTATATCATTATATTATTATTCATTATATTATATTATTATATTATTGTTTTAGGAATAATCTTAGTTGTTGGTCAGGCTTAGGCAAGAGATTCTATATACTTCACTTATACACTGAAACTAGTGAATAAAATTACTTGGTATTAGTCTATGGAAATTTTAACAAGAGGAAAGATTGCATTGTTTGTATGAATTAAGTAGACTCCGAAACGGCCAAATAAAAAAATACCTTCCGAATTTTGCATTGTCCCTGATGACCGTAGGTTGTATTTTCGAAGTATATTCGCATCCGTATTATCGAAGGGGTAGGCTGAGGTATATCTAAGGCATTCACGACTAACCGAAGACACTAAGTCCCACAATATGATAATTGGCAAACCAATAACCAACCGGGCGCATATCGTAATCCGGGCAACGTTTTATTAGAAAATTGAAAAAAACCATTTTCTATTCTTCGACTTGAGGATCGAACACGGGGACACATGAAGTCAAATCCAATACCGGACCATTAGACCACGAAGACGATTAATTGTTATAGATTATGTTGCTACTTTTATGTAACAAGGAAAAATACTAAATGCCCTGTGCAAAGTCGGGGCGGGCCTCTAAACATTGTGTCATGTCCACACAAATCTATCTCACATCGCGGGGTCAATTAGTGACCTGACGAAAGCGCTCGTCATGGCTTGTAATGTAAGGCGAACAAACAGCTTTATATTCAGGAAAAATTGGACGATATTTGCAGGATTAGCTAGTGTAGATAACCGTTTTCCTATCTTATACTTTAATAATAGGAGCTCTTAAAATTCCCAACATTATCCTTTTTTAAGATATTGGAAGGCAAACAAGCAGACGGATTTCCTGATGGTAAGAAATTCATGCCGCCTAGAGATACCAATGATGGGAATGGTGCGTTGCCAACCTTAGGCCGGGGTGTTAAGCCTCGAGCAAAAGTAAGTTTACCGGCTACCTTACTCTCCGAATCGGAACACACATAGATCTATTTTTGTGCGATAAGTCAGTGAACAAGGACATGATTCTCCTGGTGGTAAGAGACAACCGTGGCTTGTCGCACCATAGCTGTTACAGGTGCGCAGCTGTCCTAATGCCCTGATATAAGGTCTAATGTGCCAGTCTACTAGCTATCCTGCCCTCCAGAAGAGAACATGACAAAGTCGTTACGGCGACAGGGATAGGCAAGGCGGTGGATTCCTACCCGAGCAAGTTGCTGCATAAAACTGTTCCACCCGTGGTCTAGTTGGTAACGACCTTCATTTTAACCTTACTCACTGGGTCTTCTCAAGTCTTGTGCTCGGAAATAGCCCTTACGAGTAACTTGTCACAAAAAAATATTTTATTGTTAAAAAACCTATTATATAAGATGTCATAAAAAAACTGGGGTTGTCTCGCTCCCAGCTCTAGCTCCGTTCAATGGCCGCTTAATCCACTAAATCTAATAATTTACTACAAAGATTAAACGACTAGTATTTATAATAAATAATTTGTTGGACGCCAACATCTAGTCTAAATTATTAAATTATTCTCCAAGCGGGCATTGAACGGAGCAGAAGCTGGGGCTTTGGTGTGAAAAACATGTACCTTATTGCATATTCAGTAAGGTCTCAATTTGACAGTAGTATAGATATTGATAGTAGACAGCATTATGATAGTAGATAGCCCAGGGTGCCAACCCTAATGGTTAGACACAAACTCGGCTTATAGAAACCATGGATATTAAAGGCGTCTAGGTGTCTGCTCTGTAGCCGAGGTGATAGTCTATCGGCTACCTGGCCGTCCTCACCGGACCACTACATTATCAAACACTTATTACGGCAGTAGGAACTGGGAAAGGCTATGCATAAGTTTCTGCACAGCTCTTTACCGCTACTGGTGTTGTTAATAATGGCCCGTTTAATCTGTTGTCTCCTCTGTTGTAAATCGACCACAAAGTTTTGTGGTTGAGTATTTTCCTCGATTTCACTGCAATCCCATCATCAAATCCAACATTTGGTGGCAATGGTTCAAACATAGAGTTTCAAAAATCAGATCAGATCAATCAGAGTTCAGAATCGATTAACATAAACAAATTAGGAGGTCTGACACATCACTTCCTGTATTTTTCGAAGTTTATTTATTTAAAAAAAACACTCGAAACAGTCGAAAGGATTCATATCCTCACTCGTTAGGCTGAAAGCTGGAAGCCTCGTTGGTCGAATGGCTAGCGTACACACCTAATTACATATACCAACCGCGAGGCTCGGTTTCGATTCCCGACGGGAGCAGGCATTTGTGTGATTAACATTTAGATGTCAGCATTTCCGGGTCTGGGTGCTTATTAAATATATTCTAGTATCTATTTAAGTATTTCTATGTATTAGAATCGTTGTCTAACACCCATAATACAAGCATATAATTTGCTTACTTTGGCGTTAGGTTCAATTTGTGTGACTTGTCCAGGGATATTTATTTATTTATTATTATGGAAGCTGACTGTACAAAGACTGCCGTGTTCCGATCGGGACGATAAACTATCAAAAAGATTCGCAATCCCAAACCCAAACGTCAGTGACTCTATGAGAAATCTATGTCGTTTTATTTACTTTCATCAGAAAATGTGATTTTTGTCTATACGAGGGATTTTTGTCTATATTTATCCTTCAATAATTACTTAGCCTCATCGCCCTATGACGTTGTTGTTACAAAAGAGTTTTACTATCGTGCAGTAAATACTTTTTGAAGTCTATCAAGTAGTTTTCAGTCTTTTCCCTTCATTTGTTTTGTTTTGACAGCCTTTGGAAGCGAGCGTGTCGGTCGGTTTTGCAAAAATGGAAAAAGAACAATATCGTTCGGTGATTAGATTCTTGTTTTTGTAAGGGAAAACGCACAGCGAAAGCAAAGAGCGCTTGGATGCTGTGTACGGTGACTCTCAGAAGAAAACGTAAAAAAAATCCACGATCTCGTGTTGGCAGACCGGCGACTGAAGATTCACGAGATAGCTGAGACTGTAGGCATCGCAGATGGGACAGTGCATCATAT
>NJDC01000422.1:501494-513416 GCA_002245475.1 Calephelis virginiensis
CGCTAGTTTCTTCATGATTATTTCATTTGTGCACTTTTACTGAACAAAATTGTACAAAATGCCACCAAAATTGACTAATTTCAATCAATATTAACACGAAATTCAATAATTATGAAAAAAACTTCGACCATCTTTTCTCTCGATGGCGCCAATACTCCGCTAGACTATGTTCTATCTTAATAATTATGAATACGGGCTCCTTTGTAGAATAGCTCGTAAGAGGCGAGCGTAGGCTTACCGTCACTAACATCGTGACATCTGACTAGGTGATAGAGTTTAGCAGCGACTCGCCCGGATTGGTACCACCGCCTTACCTATTCCTGCCGCCATAACATCATGACGTGTTCTGGTTCAGAGGGTAAGGTAGCCGGTAAACTTACTTTTGCTCGAGGTCTAACATCCGGCGTCAGGTTGGCAGCGCACCATTACCACCTTTATTGTCTCTAGGCGGCGTGAATTTCTTAACATCAGGAAATCCGTGTGCTTGTTTGCCTTCCAACAATCATTAAAAAAAATTCTTTGCTTTGCCAAAGTATTTATTTTCGTTTATACGAACTTTTTTCTTACAATTATCGACATAGCAAAAAATATTTAACGAAATGCGTGATGCGATGACCAGATGACCATAGGTAATGGAGTATTCATTTTATGTATAAAGAAGATAGATAAGAATAGTTTACCATTCGCTATATTTCATTTAATCAGTTTAGTAGGCTGTTACAAACAATCGCGTAGATGACGGGTCGCTGCAGATAACTAACTAAATAGTAATAGTTTAATCATAAATGAGATACCGCGATCTGGAAATTGAACCCGAAACCTTACGTATACCTCATATCCACGTGGCTAATGAGTCTTCTATATTTAGGTTAATCATTTAAACACATCAGTACTCACGTTAATGGTGCGTTTTACGGCTACACTTGTTTAATAAATCCCACCGTTTCATCTGTGTGTACGTTTGTAATCTGAGCATTAACGGCTTTCAAAGTTAACGGCGTTACTCAGTCTGGTTTAATGTAGCTATTAAACTACCGTGCGTTATTATTAGTGATGCCCCATAAGCTTCGAATCCCGTAGCGTGCGGGATTCCCTGCAGTTATGAGAATCCCGAAATATTTTATTTCTTTTAGTTACATTTCCGTGATTGTAGTTTCCGTGACAGTTGTGGCGAACCTGAATTATTAATAGCAATGTTCCTTCATCAAAAATACATTATATGTCACCTTATTTGTTATCTAAGATGGAAAATTTCATTCTTTTTTAATTTATTTATCTGTATTAAAAATAAATATTTTAATTACAGCAAACGTGCTTCATAAACTCATAAGAATTCTATGCCGTGTATCATTACATAGTATAAAACAAAGTCGCTTTCTTTGTCCCTATGTCCCTTTGTAAGCTTTAATCTTTAAAACTACGCAACGGATTTTGATGCGATTTCTTTTAATAGATAAAGTGATTGAAGAAGGTTTTCATGTACATTTCGTATTCTTGCAAAGCTGGGGCGGGCCGCTAGTTGATTATAAATTAACCTACAAATTCAGGTTACTAAACATTGTCTTTAGTTCCAATTAGGTGAAAACGTCTGGAATAATTCTGTGTTTTAGGGTCCAATGATATCAAGCAAAAGGGCAAAATACTGAAATTATGAGATTTAAAAGTTAACTATAAATAATTACTTAAGCTCCAAATTTATAAATTGACTGAAAATAAACTAACGGATTACTTATAAATTAGTACCTTTAGGCTATGTAACAATGTTACAAAACCGGGATCCCTGGGATAAATTCGAGAACATTATTCTCTAGTTTACTATTATATAATCTTCTATTTTCAGCTAACACTTTTATTGCACTTATAGCGCTTCCAAAAACACATTTCCTTAAGTGTTTCGCGTTTTTTATGGTTTCTAGCGGCTCCTTTATAGTGCCAACTACGATGTCATTTCCCATTTTAACCTCATATTTTACGATAGATATACCTTATTTCATTGATACTTGACAATTGACATATTAGTAATTATGTTTAATGGATTTCTTGGACATATTTTTTAAAACCTGTTATTTTTTGTTTTAACAAAACACTAATAATAGCTTTACAGCTATGACTTTTTAAATACCTATTTAAGATTTTAGGTACCGATCTAGGCCTGAAAATATTTTAGATTTATTTATTAATAAATAAATGCGAGTAGTGTCTATAATGTCAATATCATAACTTTTTACTGATTAAACATAAATGTGGAAAGGGCACCTATGATAAAACAGAAAATATAAGTCTGTTTGTTTATTTAAAGATACCCGACACCTTAATGGCAAAATTACTGATGTTATACGGAGTGACTTGGGCTACTGGTTGAAACTCAAAATGCGGGTCAAGTTGCAATCAACTAAACTAAACAATCTAACAAAATTATAGATTTAAGGCCTAAGATTAGAATTATTAGAAGATTTAATTAAGATAAACTTCCCGAATAATATTTAGTCCATTAGCAAGAAATAAATTAAGTTTGTAACTACTTTATCAATCTTTCAACTTTGTCGTGTCCACAGAGAATGGTTAAATGGTTTTTTCGCTTAGGAATTACACTGAAAAGATTTTATTTTGTTACTTAAAGAAAGTTCAGTTCTTATAAGCAATTCAAATTTTGCGTTTGTTAATGTGTCTTTCTCTCTTGTTTCAGATTTACCAAACTACAAAATGACCTCGAAAATACTATATCTCTTCCTGATATCAAGCGTCGTTTCCCTGGCAATAGCAGACTTTACAGCTAATTGTCCTCAAGAATGCAAATGCGTCTGGGCAAGCGGAAACAAACAAGCAGATTGTTCAGAAGCAACCTTTCACGATATACCAAAAACACTAAGCGCAGAAATACAAATCCTGGACCTCACTGGCAATGACTTATATGAAATCACTATGCACGCTTTTGAAGATGTCCGATTAATAAACCTTAAGAAACTTATTTTAAAAGAATGCAAATTAATTACAATTCATAAAAATGGGTTAAGTGGTCTTGCAATCATGATTGAACTCGACTTATCTAAAAATGACCTTAAAAGCCTACATGCTGATACATTTAGAGAGACTTCTAAAATTAGATGGATTTTATTAAATGACAATCAAATAGAAAAATTGGAAGACGGGCTTTTTAATAATTTACCGTTTCTTCAAAAAGTAGATTTGAGTAATAATAGGATAGTGCAGATTGGTATTAAGACATTCATGAACCTACCAAAATTTAACAATCTAAGACTTAATAATAATAAGTTAGAATATTTAAAAATTGATACATTAAGTTCATTAACTGGATTGTCTAATCTTGATGTACATGATAATCCATGGCGTTGTGATTGCTACTTACAACCTTTTAGAAATTGGGTTATAAGTAAAAAACTTTATACATCGTCTATATCTTGCAATGATCCACCAAAAGTACACGGGAAATTGTGGAAGGAGCTAGATTCCATTGATTTTGCTTGCCGGCCAAGCATTGTGTATCCTTCGACAAAAACTACCCTTCGATCATCCGACACCAACGTGACTCTTTCTTGCCAAGTGAATGGCAATCCGTTACCAGAAGTCAATTGGGTTCTGAATGCCCAAATTATAGATGGTACATATAGATATCAAGGTGAACTTAAATATTATATCACTCAAACAAATTCAGATAACAGTAAATGGGTGAATTTGACAATAATCGATGCTGGTAGTGAAGATAACGGAGAATATTTGTGCGTTGCTAAAAATGCAGGAGGTGTCGAGGAAAGAAGCTTGACATTAGCTATAACACATGTAACTCCTGGTGTAATAGTCCCAAGTGGAATGGATAGTAACACACTTTCAGTTTTGATTGGTGTTTCATGTGCTGCTGCAATATTACTCATAATCTTGGTGATCTTGTGCTATTTCTGCTGTAGAAGACGAGGCATAGATAAGAAAAAAGCAAACACATCAAATGGAGAAGCTTTAATTGAAGGGTCGGTCATACCTGAAATGGAGAAAAGTCTCATAACAGCAGTTAATCCAGTGACGAAACCACCTAGAAGATATGACGTGCCACCTTCTATTACTAGTGGGGGAACTGAAATGTCAGAACTGAATAAAACACTGCTAGATACTGATTCTGTATTTGGTAAGTTTCTTTAAATTTTTTTTTTCACATTTTTTGATAGAGTAAATAAAAAGATGGGCGATGATGAGATAATGTTACCGTTTTAACAGCGATTTTAATACGACTTTTGAAACATTTCTAACAATTTAGTTACAATGTAAATAAAAAAAATGTTAATATCCACTTCACCCACGTGACTAGAATCTTTGAAGTCTCACCACTTAGTTGACTTTAATTAAGCAATGCTTACCGCATTAGTTCTGGATCGCATAGCGTTTTATTAAAAAAAAATTAATATCATTTTCACAATTAGATAACTCCTCGAGTACAAGCAAATGATACTATGCAACATAGTACATGAAATATATAAAAAAGTATATAATAAATAATACTTTCTTTAAAATATATATATGGGTATATTAAACATAATTATGGTACGTGTAACTTCGCAACAACAGACTATGGAACGATCTGAGACTTGTAAAAGTTTTGGGTGGCAAAGTTTTGCTCGAATAATGTTCAATTAGTAGAAATGTCTAGCGAAATACTTACAATTTTCTAGAAAATACTTCAATTAAAGAGTTCTGAAGTATAGTATTAAACTAAAGTACAAAGAAATGAAAAGGAAAATAATTTCTTTTTACATTAAACTAGAATTTTATTACTTATCTTCACCCCCTTCCTAAACTTGACTTTTTATTGAGTACTTAAGAAAATCGAAACAAAAGAGGTTTTAATTTTTATCATTTGTAAAAAAATTGACCTTCTAATCTCTGTTTTATATGTTTTCATTTATCTTAATAGTTAATATTAGTAAAAAAAACTTAGTATACTCACATTTGCGCTTGATCCTTCGTGACTTTATCCGATAACCAATAGGTTTGAACGTGGCCACTAATGTTGGCCAAAGGATAGCGAACGTATCATTAACATTTATGGTGGCTAGAGTCTGCTTGTAAGCATCTTTGTTCGTCTTTTAACATAAAAAAACACATTTTATAATGGAATGTATAGATACGATGCCCCGTAACCAAGATTAAGATTAATAATCTGTAGGTAGCTACCATTTTCTAATGTAATTAATTATAATTATTTCATTAAGAAAAAAAATCATAATGCACAATATTGACTGACATTGCTCCACCATCACATGTCTTCAATAGTCAGATCAGCTGCACCCACTTCATGCACAACCGAATATGTTTGACTGTTATATTGTTGTTTAATATTTTAAAATTTAAAATATAAACAGTTTTATTATTATCTCCTTACTAATTCTGGTTTGAAACATTTAAGTCACGTTATTTTTTATTTTTTTTAGTATAATGTTTTAGAGGGGTTTTGTTCAAAGACATGTCAACCCCATCGTACCCGATCACACTTTTGTTCCTCATATTACAAAGTCACGTTATTCAAATACACAATTTTTGTTTCAGCTCACAACGACGATGAAAAGAGATCACTGGACTTCGATCAACAGACGAAGAGGTCACAAGATGCTCTTAACGTAGAATATGGACGCACAGATGGAAGAGCATACCCACCAGATCTACTGTCGTTCCCTGCTAGAGGAGCTCAAATTTCTCCAGCAGCGAGTAATGCTTCTACAGTCCCTGATACAAGCCGTCTTCAAATGAATCCAGTTAGTCCCATTCATTCTCCAATTTATGGAATGACTACCAATCAAAATCTATTTAGAACTCTACCGTATTCTCGGTCACAATCTCCGTTCACAGCACCTATAACACCGCCTGTAGTAACTCCTAGACAAGGTTACGTTACAATACCAAGAAGACCAAGAGTACCATCGTGGTCTAGTACAGCGAGCACACAAATACTCCCGAGCACAGAAGCCCAGGAACCTTTGTATGACAATTTGGGTTTGCGGACAACTGCAGATGGAAGTTCGGTACTTTCCTTGAACAAGACTGGAACAGAGCAGCAGTTTTCACCAATGAGAAATAGACCATTACCAGCAACTCCAACAGTATATCCTAATCCACATCAGCTCTATTATGCTCCTATCGAAGAACAAGAACCAGCACCATCTCCTGTTCCACCGTTTACTCCAACTAGAAATAGCATAAGTTCACAAATATCAAATCAGCTCTCAACGCCAGGTCCTCAAGAACCTGTCAATCCTCGCATGAGTTGGACTGCAAAAAATACATCAACTCCTCAACCTGAACCTAGAAAACAATTAACAATGGATAGAAATGAGGGAAAGCAAAATCAAAATTCAGAAAACAATACATTAAATCGTAAAGGAAAGCCAGAAACGGGATCACTCAGAAGAAACCCTAATCCCAAATCAGAAAATAAAGAAGAAATAAGTTCTCCATCTAAAGAAGATCCAAGAAAGAATGAAAGTAACGTTTCTTTGAATCAATCAGGAACTATGGGTAGAAGTGGAAAGATACCACCAAGGCCTCCTCCGAAGCCCAAGAAAAAGCCAAGCACTGACGTCAGTCCTAATGAACCTTTATTTGAAGATGAAGGAGAAGATGGAACTGAAGTGTAGCAAACTAGTGACGAAGTGAAGGAACAAAGTGCCAACGAGCTTTTAGTGATAACGACACAGTGACGAAAATCAGTGAACTAAGTAAAGTGCAATCGTATCATTTCGCGGTGCTCCTGTATATAAATTGTGCTAGATTTTTTACTATCGCGTACTAATGGACCACTCGCAAGTTTTAAAGTTAACGTAGTTGTATGCCATGAATTTTACTTTTATTGTACGCATACCTTTATTGTTATAAGTATTTATTTTTAGTACTATATGTATGATTTGGTTGCTCTCATTTGTCATTTTAGACGAATTTCAACGATTTCCAAGACTGATTATTCTAAATTTTCGCATTTTTTGACATTCCTTTCGCAAAAATTCCATGGAAATCTTTATGATTGACAGTTTGTTTTCCATTTTTTATTTAATTGAAAGAAAAAGACGCTTTTATCTATTGACCATGTTAATAGTTTATCTTAAGCGCTACCCCAAGTTCTTTCATTTATTACCACTCTATTACTTATGTTGCCTTGGTAACATCGTGTATTTAGGCCGGTGTTAGTTTACTTTTGTATCTTTAAAAAGTATCACATTTTACATGAATTATGAACGACAGATGCTTTTAAAATTTTCTGTATACGAAATGTATCGCTTTTATTTATGTTTTGTATGTCTTTAGGAGTATGATTAGTTCCTAGATAGGTTCCGAATATAATCCCACCAATACATCCAAGAAACAATCTGAGATTACTATTTTGGCCTAATATTTAAAATTATCATGTATGAAGTCAAATTCATTATTACCATTTTTATCAAGTACAACATAGTTAAGAATGTATCTTCCGATATTTAGAGATTAAAACAAATGTACCCTTTTTCCTTCGGTGCGTTATATTAATTTTCGTAAGTTAGTTTATTGGTGCTTATTTTTTAAGACTTAATGTTATTTATTTTGGTATTATCTCGACGTTTATGCACCAAATCAGTGAAATCCTTTAAAATTTAAAACAGTGCATTTCATTTTAAGCTTTAGAGGATTGTTTTATTATTATGGACTGAAATGGATTCTTATTAATAAATCAGTTTTATCAGGGTCGTTTAAAACTAGCTTATATATAAAGATTCTGAAAAACTAGTTTATTAAAATACGAGCAAAGATTCAAATTATGTTGAAGTAGTGTCAGGTGATGAATTTTGAAAAATTGAAGTAACTGTTTATGAAGTCAATTGTAAATTATATTATGTCTTATGGCTTTTATAGAAATAAATGTAATTTAGTGATGGCGCCACTTGCTAAAGTAATCATTTAAACAAAGAGGACCTACAATAACTATTGTAACATATTAAACAGAGAAGAAAAAAAAATCTACGATAAATTATTAATTATATGAATTAGAGCACCATTGTTAAAGAACAATAATGTAGTAAATTTATCATAAAGCTCATTTACGTTTATCTTATTACTGTGACCATTTATTAATTTTTTTTAAATTTTTTGTGACATCGTTATTTCTATCTATGTTATAAATACTTTGCTTGTGGCGTCATCTAAATAATAGTGTCAGGTTACAGAACTAAGAATATCTGAACATGTTAGTTATCCAAAAAATGTCACCTGAAGGTAAAACAATTTGATCTAAAATGTTTAATCTTTTGGCAGCTGTTTTTCGACAAATTCGTAGTCAGAGAGCTGACAGTTGGTACTTTTGTATCTAATTTCTTTTGATAATCGATTTATGGTGGTTGTTTGGATTATTATTGTCTACGATTTTATAACTGACCGTGACTTGCAGCTTTGCTTGTTCCATGACAAAATTAAATTTTAGTAATTAAGCATTACTTTGGGTCACATCAAGGAGACTGGTAAGCAATTTTTTCTTTCGATCTACGTAATATTCAAAAGCCGAGTTTTTGAGTCTCTCGACATATTAATGCTTTTAAGTAGTTATAGCACTTTTTACTATAACTTACTATCTTTCAACATAATTACATGGTAAGAATTTTAATGAATACTAGTAATGGAAAGGTTTATAGTTAGTATGCCTAGGACAGATTTTTTTTCAGTTACTAATTATTTATCTAAAACTTATAATGTTTGGTTGACAATCAACAATGAGTTAACAGTTAAATTCCATTTAAAATGTTACCTGATACTAATTTATTTAATTCTAAAGCTTTACCAACCAGCTGAACTTATTAAAAACTGCGATTAGGAGCACATAAATTACATTTGTTGTCTTTAAGCGATGTGATGGACATTTATCAGCCACAGGAAAACCGTGTTTGTTCCCAATCTCATACAAAATAAGAAATGAGATAAAAAACATCAGCTCTCTAACTATAATTATTATTGTTGCCAGACACAATGTCTTCAAAGTGTTTGTGCTTGTATTTTAATATTGCCTTTTTAACTGAAGTTGTTTTAACAAAAGATGGCAGTTGAATAGATAATTGTACAGTCATTTATATCGCTATGAGATGAAATATATCTATTTTAATTTTAGCACTGTCCATGTTTTTTACCGAAAGTCGTTTTATTATTGTAACCGTGTAGAATCGATATGAGAATCGGATAGCATCAGACTTGGCAAAGTAGGATTCAACTAATAAAAAAAATCACATCCTTTGATACATAGTTACAAGTTACTGTTTTATTTGAATTTTGAAAAAACAGTACTAGGTACATTAATACATTTTGGCTTTTTATTTTTAAATGTATTTTTTGTATCCTAATTTAAACAAAGATAACCGCCTTTACTAGCAATGTTTTGTGTATTTCATACTAGCTTCCACTCGCGGCTTCGATCGCTTGTTAAATCATATTAGCCTATGTGTTATTTTGATGTATAAACTATGTTACCGTAAAGTTTCATTTAAATTTGTTCCGTATTTGTAGAGTGAAAGAACAGCACATACATCCTACCATTCTCGGAAACTTTCGCATTTATAATATCAGTAAGATATTGATCAACACTTTTGATTGGTTAATATAAAAAAATACTAATATGTTAATCGACGACAGTACGTGGTCTCAAATACAGAATATATATAAATAAAAAATCTCCTACTTTGCCGTTTTGATATGATACGACTCACGTTTGTGTCCAAATTATATTTCAGAGTAGGTACTCTTTAATTAAAAATAAACGATTATATATAAAAAACAGTATTTAGTTTAAAAGCAACCTACTGAGGGTGAAGCCGCGTATTTTTTTGAATTGTGAGTCTCGTAAAATGTATCTCCAAATTTACTCTGTATTCTGTTTTACGCTATAAGCTTGTTTGTATCAAACATGTGTACGTTACCTTATTCCGTACTTTTGGTATGAATTAGAAAAAAACGTAAGTTACGTAAATTTTACACGATTCACAGTTTAAAAAATTACGCTCGTTTGGTTTCACCGTAATATGAAATGATAGTGACACATTTTTTACTTACTGGAACACCTCAGTAGCGTGAAACTTGGTTGAATATTATTAAATGAAGTATTTTAATTGCATTATGCAATTTATCAGATATTGTAGCTGGAGTAATGTGAAATGATATACCAATATGTGCTGATATGTTTGTACAAAGTTCATTATATTGAGAGAAACTCTGAAATATACATATAGATACGAACAAAGAATGATTGTCGGTTATTAAAATTAATATTATATATAAATAAAATATTGGTTATTTAAATGAACTAAAGGTGTTACCACATTTTACTATTCTTTTATTTATAAAAAATAGGCCATACATATTGGCTGACTACATATGACATTTTAATACACTTGACTTATGGCAAGTTTAAAAATTTTTTTTTCTTTTTTGGTTACAATTAACTACATGGAAAACATATTATTTAATGTTCGTACCCAGTCTTTTTTAATTAAAATTATACCCAGTTACATTATTCAGAATGTTATCGATCTCAGTGACAGTTATACTTTGGTCTAAGATCCTATAAAATATAGATCGTACCAAGATAATAAACTATTTAAGAGCCTGATACGTTATTTGTATGGTGCATACTATTTAAACAATGTTTAATTTTGAAATCTACGTGTGAAATGTAGAACAAAACGTAAGCGAACGCTTAAGATATCCTTATACTGACGCATTTTAAAAGTAAACAGAGGATTTTTGATGGTTAGAAACTACATTTCTTTGCGTGACCATAGCCTCTTGTGCATGTTTTTGCTACTCTACTCTCAATACCGAACACGACGAAGGCATTTGTTATGGCAGCTATTGTCACCCACTGTAGGTTATATTATTGGCAAGTTATATTACTTAATTTAAATAATTACGACATTTTGAGTAAAACAAATACTTTCAATTGATAAAATTAACAACTTGGTAACTTAGGCATTTGGTTGGCATAAACTAAACTAAGTCAAAACTAAATATTGAGCTTTTAAATTACTATTGTTCTGCAAATGACTCGACAAAGAAATTGATAAAGTTTTAAATTTGTTTAGTTTAGTTTGTGCCGATAGAACTGCTACAATTACCAATTACATTCTTCACTTTTTATTGTAACATAGAATACGTCCAATGTGGTAGAACCTTTACAGATTATTTTAATCATGGCGTATCGTACAATGTACTGTTTTTACAATGTTTACTATAGTTTTAAGCGCCACATGTAAATATGAACATTATTATTAAAGTGATTAAAGCTATATTTCAGTAATGTTTGTTTTTTATGTTTATACTTCTGTTTCATTTGCGAGATCGTCTTTTACCACTAGCCACTTTTACTAAATCGGTATCTTCAGTATAAAGTATCTTCACGCCCATATCCCCGAAGAGGGAGGCAGAGGCCCAACTAGGGCACCCACGACTAGCCGAAGACACTTAGTCCCGCAATGTTACTAAATCGGTTTAGATGAAAACATATTCTGTACTAGCTGCTACCTGCGGCTTCGCCCGCGTTTTCACAGAAACCCGGTGTGCGATCGGGATTAAAAATAGCCTGTATGTTAATCCAGGTCACAATCTATCTGTATTCCAAATTTCAGACAAATCCGTTCAGCCATTCGAGCGTGAAAGAGTAACAAACATCCATACATACATACTTACAAACTTTCGCATTTATAATATTAATAATAGGATTATTTCTTGATAACATAGCTTTATACAAAAGTTAGAATGTATGATAAATAAATATATATATATATATATATATGTTGACATCACTATAATCATCAACACACAGCCAAAACTAATAATAGAGCCTAAGAGGGGATTTTTTGACTAACTCAGGCGCGTCAGATTAAGATATGGGAGATACCCTGTACCATTGTTGAA
>NJDC01000423.1:0-13076 GCA_002245475.1 Calephelis virginiensis
TTTCGCCTGCGCTCTAGTCATTACATTCAAAACCTTGTTACTAATACTACATAGCTCATCTGACGTAACGGTAATGCGAGACAAAGCGTCTGCTGCGGAATTACATTGTCCCTTTATATACTCAATAATAACATAATTATATTCTTCTAAGCATAACCGAAACTTCAAAAGTCTACTAGATGGATCACGCATACTAAATAAATAAACAAGTGGACGATGATCCGTTTGGATTTTAAATTTCCTACCATATAAGTACGGGCGAAAATATTTAACTCCCCATACGATAGCCAACAGCTCCTTGTCTATCGTTGGGTAATTAATTTTAGATTTATTTAGACCTCGACTTGCATAGGCAACAGGACGACCGTCTCCGTTACAAAGGATCGCACCGATTGATTTACCTGAAGCGTCTGTTTGAAGGATAAATTCACTATCGGTAGAAAAATCAGGATATTGCAAGACGGGTGGGTTAAGTAGCTTTTGTTTTAAAACCTGAAAAGCGTTTTCACATTCATCTGTCCAGTGAAAATCAACATTTTTCTTTAATAAATTATTTAAAGGGAATTTCGATAATAACCGACAAATGCAACAAATCTTTTTACGTCACTACTATTTTTAGGAGTGGGATATTCTAATAACACCTTAATTTTTTCCGGGTCCAGAAATACGCCTCTTTCCGAGACCATATGTCCTAAGTATATAATTTCTTTTTGTAGGAATTTACATTTAATTGGATTTAATTTAAGGTTAACTTTTCTTAATCTACAAAAAATGTTCATTAGATTTTGATTATGTTGAGGTAGATTACGACTAAAACAAATAAGATCATCCTGGTAGACTAAACATTGCTCATAATTAAGACCCGACATAGCGATAGTGACCATTCTTGAAAAAGAACTCGGGCTAGTTTTAAGTCCCATTGGAAGACGGGTCATTTGATACTGGTTAGTACTCGTAGTAAACGCTGTATATTTTCTGCTACTAGGCACTAAATTTGTCTAAAAATAACCTTGGTACATGTCAAGATGAGAAAAGTATACGGCACCTGATAATGAACCTAGTATTTCTGTGATATTTGGGAGTGGAAATTTGTCATCTTGTATGCACTGGTTTAATTTTCTACCTAGTCAATTACGACTCGCCATTTTTAATTGCCATTCTGATCTGGTTTCTTCGGAACTAGCAATTTATTATTTCTTCAATTATGCCGTCGTTTAGCATTTGTTTTATTTGATTTTCAATTTCCGGTTTCTGAGAGTGGGGTAATTTATACGGTTTGACATAAATAGGATTAATATTAGGTTTTAGTTGAATGGAATGTTCATAAATATTTGTAACTGATAACTTATCTTTTGGGAGATGAAATACGTCGGAATATTTAGCGCAAATGTTTTTTTATTGATGACTTGTCTTCTTCCGATTCAAGATAATTAAGATTAATTAGTGAAAATAATTCTTTCACGCACTCTGCGTTTACGCTAGATTTTGAAAATGTACAAATACTATCGTTATCAAGAATTGAAATTTCAAAACTAAACCTATTAAGTTTTACATCCGTTTCTCGTGTATTTAAATTTTTTATTGGTATTTTACCGTTACGAGGACAGGCTAGCACGCTTGCTAAGAAAACACCGTCACACAATTCTTGCGATTTTATAAAACACTCGTTTTTAATGTTTGTATTTATATAAAAAATTAATTCACACCTCGCTGAAACATTTAAGTATGAATTTTTACTCGACTGTGAAGATTCAAATTTTAAACATACGTCACAACCTTTTTCATCAAATAATCGCAAAGTATTTAACTCGTAATCTAACTTGGCATTATAAGTTTTAAAAAAATCTTGTCCTAGAATTCCATCCGTTCCACTTGGTAACGAATCGAACACATAAAATCTTTGCCTAAATGTCATACTATCGGAAAGTAATGTAAGATAGACATAGCCTTTAGAGAACAACTCTCCGCCTATCCCGTTTACTTTTAACTTTTCTATATGCAATGGAATGCGTAAACGATTAATCACATCATAACAAATCGCTGAAAGTGAAGCGCCAGAGTCAACTAACCAACTATGTTTTTGTTCACCAATCCATAGATATACCTTGTTTACACTGTTTAGAGAACAGATACATTCGCCCATATTAGGGATGAAAAAACTTATCGTCTTCTGGGTGGTCTTGTCTATCTTCTGAGTTTAGGATATTGACCTGCCTTTTATGCCAATTTCCTGACTGACCAACCTTTGGCCATAAGGTATGTTTCGGCCAGGGCGTATTTGATTGGCACGACCAACCCGTTTATTATTATACGATTGACCTGGACTATGCGAATAGTACCACTTACCTTCCGGTCTTGTCGAAGCACCACGCCGGTAGGAGGACTGCCTACCTTGTCGTCTGCCTCCTCTCTACCTAGTGGCATCAAAGTGGGCTGCGTCGATGTTGATGGCAATCCAGCTAACTCCTCGTCTCTCGCTGCCTGGATCGCGTCTTTTAGTGAGCTATAGTTACGAGCTGCAATTATGGTGCTTAACCGTTTATCAGAAAGTCCGTTACAAAATCTTTTAATTGCCAATTTTTCATTTAAGGGCAACAATACCTTTTAACTTTGAGAATTACCATCGGCCTGGGATATCGTTAAGTCGGTAAACAATTCCTCTAATTCACGGCCGAAGCTATCTATATATTTACTATGTTGTGAACATTTAATTAGTTGTGCGTGAAGGGATGTAAATGACTTTTTTGTCATCAAATGCTTTCACATGTCCTTCACGCAATCATCAATTGAGATATATGTACTCGATAAACGCAGTTTAGCTGACTCAGATAAGCGAGTTTTTAACACAAATCGAATTAAAAGATTTTGTCCAACATTATCGAGTAAAGTCGAGTACATTTCGATCCCGTCAATTAGTCGCTTTAGTGTGTTTCTGTCCCATCCAAGATTGGTAGTAGGGAAACAGCCGTTTTTAGATAAAATTTCTCCATTTTTAATATGTTTTTAGAAATGTATTCGAATTTATTCTCACTACTCTCTGGTGAGAGAG
The DNA here is from genome assembly GCA_002245475.1 of Calephelis virginiensis. Lineage (NCBI taxonomy): Eukaryota > Metazoa > Arthropoda > Insecta > Lepidoptera > Riodinidae > Calephelis > Calephelis virginiensis. The sequence goes on from NJDC01000423.1 coordinate 3,050, forward strand.
GTAGAAGTGGAGGTGCCGACTCCGTACATAAATGACATATATCACTAAATAATTTTCTAATTTGGCTAATACATTCAGTACAAAAACTTATGTCCTCAGCTGAGAGAGCAGCTTTTTTAATTAAAATTGCGATCTCATTTTCTATCGAGTAAAAACGATTAAAAATTAAAAAATTAAAAATGACTACAATTACTTCTTTATATTTATTTAATTTTATCTCACCCTTCTGGCGATCCTTACTCTTTTTAATGAGGTAAGTTCTTGTAACTTGCAATTCAGCTAATATATTACGTAGTTCCTCGGCCATTCACAAATACGTATGTTATATAATATTATTAATACAATAGTAACATAACTAACTAATAGTAACTTGCCCTTAAAAATAGCCCATCACACGATTATTATTTTTTTCACTATACCACACCTCACGTATTACACTTTCAACACACCGCCGTTCAGTTGCTCAGGATCCCGTTGACGTCTTTGCTGGAACGAACGCCGGAAAACTACTCTAGCTATCTCGTTTCTAATCCAATTTTTCTAGCATCTCCGGTACATGTAGGCAATAACACCAAGTAGAGCTACTGTTAGCAGGACTCCGATGAAGATTAGCACAATATTTATGGAGTTCATGTGGGAATGAATTTGATCGATTGTCGCTTGGTTATTTCCAGATACGGACAGCTGGGCTACCACAGTTTCTTCCTTAGAAGGCGAACTTCCCATTTCATTTGATTTTTTTTTCTCTTTAAATTTCGAATATTAATATTAACTTTACCTTTTAACGTAGTCACATTTATTGAATTAATATTCTAAGATTCGGTAGCACGACACGACGGTAACCGATACTCGCGCCCCATATATGGCAGGGTCGCCATGTAGGGTTGTGACTAGGGTTCGGAATGAATGCAACGGATGATGAGTTAATACTGTCTTTATTAGTAAGACTTTACATTATATATGGTATTATACGTAGGCTCGATACATACACTACAGTATTTCCTGTTCATCAGTTGGGGCTATGAAAAGTATTTGGGACGAATAGAATATAATTATATCATAAATACATATCCTTAATAGAATACTTGAAAACTCAAAGTAAAAAAGAAGATTTCAGAACACTGTTAGTATTTAGATAGTAAGTATTAGGTATACTGGAAATATAATATTTCGAAAGAAAACAATATCATAGCCACTCTTCTAATCCAAAAACCGCATTGAAATTACAGCATTCAGATTACTTTACTTTGTAGAGTGATGGTAAGTACCTAGCTGCAGTGGGGAATGCTCCTCCTAAAAATTCTAGTTTCAAATCAAACAGTTTCTCGTTAATGTCGATACAATGTGATATGTTTGAAAACACAAACTATGAAGATGTGATTAACGATTTTGCTCAAATAAAATCTCGGAGGATATCTCTTCAATCAGCACATGTATTATTATTATGTATTATGTGTATTGTGTTATGTGTGCTGCGGATTACATTATATCAATATCTCAATATATATAAATAACGTGACACGGTGTTTGTCCGCGATGGACTCCTTAATCGATTTTAATCAAATTTTACACACCGTGTGCAGTTTGATCCAACTTAAAATATTGGATAGCTTACAAATCATTTTATCACGAGCTAAGCTGCGGATAACAGTTAGTATATTGTAGATAAAGAAATAAAACTGAAGCTCAAACTTTATTTATATACATATTTTGCCTATTTTACCAAAATAGCGCTCTATTCTAGCTCTAGGAGGCCCATTAACCTTATGTGCTCAGAGCCTCTAATAAGTAAAATACCTACCTGTACATATTCCTCGAAAGACCCAAAGACCGCGACAAAATTGTTTTGTTTTTAAAGATACTGTTAACAAAAATAAAAAAAAACATTAAAATTCCAGATAATTTATTTCCTATTCTAGTCTAACACTAACTACACGTTGCGCTTCAAACTCATCGCTGTCTTCTGGGTCAAACTGGCGTGATCCACTCGAAGTATGAAAATTTGCTCTAACTGGCATTATATGTCTCAGAAAAGACTTGTTTTTAACACTCGATATTTTCTCACTACTGGACACATATTTTAACATCATGGCCTAAAAAATAAAGAACACTGTTATGACACATTATAATTACACCTATTCCTGCATTTTAAGGAGGGAGATAGGCACTGTAAGACTACGTACAAAAGATGTATGTATGTGCTATTGTATATAGGTACCTACTAAGTCCTCTACGGGGCAGGCACAGAGTATCGAGTGACAAACCTCACGATCCTGGCAGACCAATTGGCCTGGAAACCAGACTTCCTCCACATTAATTACCTGTCTTATACAACTACGCCGGTAAGTAACCTAGGTAAGTATGTCGAAACGAACACTGCTGTGGTTCAATGTAAATTTCGTTTTGAATGGAAAGAAAATTGACGTAAATTTTGTATGCCCAATGAGAGGTTAGTAGAAACCGATGAACAACTTAATTGGAAAAAGCTGAACCTTGTAGATTCGTATAAGTAGTAAATAAGATTTCGTAGTTTTTAGGGGTCACAATAATTAATAATATTGTTGAAAACCTCATTAAAAACATTGTTGTTGTAACTACCACAATGTTAAAGAGGAAAGATCTGATTGTTTGTTTGTATTTATTAGCCTCCAAAAATACTGGAACGATTTGAATAAAATGTTTTACCATTACACTATTTGCGCTGTAGCATGGGGCGGGTGACAGGGCCCTGTTTGACGTTAACGTATGTCAAGACCACAAGCCTAGGAATGTGATGTTATACCAATGCATTTTTATCGATAACGATTGTCGCAGAATAATATAATAGCATAACATTCAGTTGTGTAGTATAATTTATCAGTTTAATTTACAAGTGCACAAAACAAATTATTTTTATCCGAGACTTTTAGCAGCCTGAGCCGAATACGATTTTGTATCTATGTATATAATTTTGATTTTGTATCACATAAAATTTTGTTAGCAAAACTTGAGAGATATGGTGTTAGAGGTAAATCATTAAAATGGTTTAAAAGTTATTTAGAGAATAGAAAGCAATGTGTTCAGATCGGCAAAATAAGTGGAAACCACAGGAAAGTCTATACTTCTAATTATCTTTTTAATGACTGTGGGGTACCACAGGGTAGTGTTTTAGGGCCATTACTTTTTTTAATCTAAATAAATGATTTGCCTGATGCTATCAATCATGAATCCATCTTATTTGCTGATGATACTACCCTCCTTATCGAGTGCAAAAATAAAGAGGATTTATGTGAAGAAACAAGTAAAACTTTAACTAAGGTAGCGGAATGGTTAAAAGAAAAATATAACTAAGGTAGCGGAATGGTTAAAAGAAAATAATCTTAAAATAAATCTTACGAAGACAAAATTAGTTGAATTTCATGCACACTATAGAGAGACTAAAAAATTAAATGTTTTTTTTAAATAATACTACTATAGAGAATGTAGATTTTACCAACTTCCTAGGAATAGAAATTGATTAATTTTGTAATTGGAAGTCGCATATTGATTCACTTTGTAACAAAATTGATAGGTTTATATATGTGTTAAGACGAATAAGAGAAGTGTCAGGCTTAAAAGCATCTCTTTTAGCATATCATGGGTATGTTTCTTCCATTTTGCAATATGGTATTCCTATTTGGGGAAATGCTGTAGAACTAATTAAAATCTTTAGAGTTTAAAAGAAGTGTATAAGAGCAATATGTAGTGGTAATCAGTTGCATTCATGTAAGCCACTTTTTAAGACTCACAAAATATTACCTTTACCTTGTTTATATATTCTGGCTGTATATTGTATTTGTAAAAAAACATCATCATTTGTTTCAAACAAATGCTGAAGTCCAAGGTTTATCACATTTTAGAAATAGTAAGAAACTTTATGTGCCTAACCTAAAACTCAATATTTGCAAAACTAATATATATTGCATGTCGATTTCATATATACAACCAAATTCCTGATAATCTTAAATCACTGCCATTAAAAAGATTTCAAAAGAAGGTATTTGACTTGTTAGTAGATAAGACATATTGTAGTGTTAAAAATGTTCTTGCAGACAAGCATAAATAATATAATGTTTGTAATAATAATAATTTATTATAATTTCAGAAAGCGGACTATGTTTGGAAACGATGGTACTACAAGGACGATATGTTATACTACTGGCTGCCAGGGGAGTTTGTTTCGCCGTTTCTTCTCCCGACTGGCTAGGTTTGGAAACGGTGGTAGCTTACGGTAGACAGAGCTCAATTTAATTATAGTTTTTAAATGTTTTTGGCTTGGCTTAAAAGTTAAAGCACGTGTAATTAAATAGTATTTTTTATAAATGTTAAAATATTTTCACACCAAAATATGGTAGAATATGTTGATATACTTAGTTAAATATTTTTGTAATATCTCATTAAAACAAATTTCATATAATTATTAAATTCCATAATAAATAATTTTCTTTCTTTGTTTCTTACGAGGGCTAATAGAAATGTCGATGCTAAAATGTTTTTAATTTTGTGCTACCTATATCAACATGAAAAATGAAAAATATTTTATAGCTACATATCTTTGTACTTAAAAATTATCGGGTTTTGATTTGTTGTTGTGGCAACTTTTTTGCTCTATGGTGCATCGACGCGGCGGCTATTTTGTTCACCCACGCGATGCTTTCAGTACAAGTCACGGGAGACAATCATAAACAAAAAATAATAGACCGTAAGGAGAACCGTCTCATACGGGAGAAAGCTTGAAAAAGTGTCCAACTTTCAGCACTAAATAACATACTACACACACTAAAAAAATAGATTAAATTTCCTGACTCAGCATACTTCAATCAGTTAAAAACTGCTTAATTCATATCATACCCTGTGCCTACACTAATGCCACTCTGGAGGATTTTTGAACTGTTATTTAGGGCTGAAAGTTGGACACTTTTTCGTACATAGAGATGGTTCTCCTTACCTCTACCCTCCATACTTACGCTGCGTCTTCACAATGGGCCATGATGATTCATGAGTGGTTCATGATAGACGTTCACGATTGTGTAGAGGGCGAAATCGCCTGTGAGCGGCCATAATGGATTGTAATCGAGCGTGATCGTCGCTGTGTCGGTTTTTCGGACTATCATCAAAGAAAATTCGGGCCATGATCGATAAATCCAACAACAATTTGCTCGGCTCGAAACTCTTAAAAACTAGCCTTGTAGATCCGTGAAAAAAGATTCGCGGCCAGACTAATTCATTCTCCCGAACCAATTATGATACAAAAAGGTGTAGGACTTTTTCCTTGATTTTTCAAATAACAAAATATTTTAAAATCTGTTGAAAATATATGTACAGGAATAGAATCTCGAGCCGAAACATATTGGAATATAATAGGATTGATAGGTCATGTACGTTAGAGTTAAGGGTTTCGGCTTTATGTGTGTTATGATTATGAAGAAAATATTATAAAACATTCAAACATAGTAATGTATTCATACATAAAACTCTGAATAAATGAATAAAATATAGTTGTTAACGACTTGTACTTATTAAAAATTTATAGGCTGAATTTACCATTCCATCTTTAGTATTGCAATCAGCGTTAGACAGGCAGTCTACATTAGACATTGATAGATGATCTTCATCTTAAAAAAAAGTAGCAATTACAGCGTGATATTGTAGCTTACAATTTGAAACAATATTTCACAAAATTTCAAGTTACAACACAATAAGGAAAGAATATGGATATGAATGGATATGTTTCATCAGTACTTTCATATGGTCTAATAATATGGGGCAACTCCCCACAGATAAAAATAGTTTTTACAATTTAAAAAAAAAATTATTTGATCCATGTGTAAAATAAAACAAATTGAAAGTTGCAAATCATATTTTATAAGTTTGAAAATGTTAACTTTGCCTTGCATGTACATTAAATTAGTCTGTATATTTGTAAAAGAACACCCCACATATTTTCTCACAAATGCACAAAAAGTAGGCACAAGGTGTAGAAATGTTGAAAATTTATTTGTGCCCAAATGTAGATTAGCCATGGCCAAAAAAAACGTATATTATATGTGTATAAAAATATTCAATAAGCTTCCCACTAAAATAAAAATATTACCAGGGAATGCATTTAAAGCAACTTTAAATAGATGGCTTGTAAATAAGTGTTTTTATTCTATATATGAGTATTTACAAAAAGATAATTATATAAATTGAGTTTAAATGATTAGATTACAATAAAAGTGAAATGTTTTTTTCTGATTAATGAAATTAATATTGATGATATAGGGAAAATGAAAAATATTTTTATAAAATTATATGAAGATAAGATAATAATGAAATGGTACAATCAAAAATTCAATAACAATTCTAAAATGAAATTATTGCATGTTGATATTTATATTATGAAATTTAATATTTAAATTAAAAATTAATGAAATTTTGCACACCATATGTGGTAGAATAATATGTTAGGCCTTAATATATTTTGTAACAACATTTGTAACACTCATATTCTAATGCAAATAAAATATTTTGATTTTGAATGGAAAAAGGTCAAAAGACACTAAAAAACATTAGATATTCAATACGCAATTTTGTTTGCTATTTTAAAAACTTAAATCGTGTTATAACTTTTTTTTTAAATCTTGTGTCATAAGTAAACTTAAAGTTCATCGATAGCTGTTAATGCGACCAACAGCCGTCTTTTAAGTTTAAAACAGTTGCACCCAGATTGTGGATGTGTGCTTAGAGTTAAAGTAACGGTTACTTCTTTCAACGTTTTTCAAGGGCAATCATAGGCGGTCTTCATTCAATTCTTATCTAACATTCAGTAAATGATATCAGTTCGTTGAAATATCACCGTCTTCAAATTCTGAAGTCTCATAAAACCGAACTGACGACGGTAAATCAAGTTGTCATTGATTTGATTACTTTTAATTAGATCTTTTTTTTGTTATAGACTTAGGCTGGATTTTACAATCGAATTTTAACGAGATCAACGTAAAAACATGTTGAGATTATTACCTATAAATTTGTAATAAGTACAAGTCGCTAAAACTATATTTTATTCATTTCATTCAGAGTTTTACGTATGAAAACATTACTATGTTTGAATGCTTTTTAAAAATATTTTGTTCATAATCATAACACACATAAATCCGAAACCCTTAACTCTAACGTACATGGCCTATCAATCCTATTATATTCCAATATGTTCGGCTCGACTAAGCTAGTTCAGTTTCAGTTTTTGACCGACTAAAAAAAGGAGAAAGCTGCAGATTCTATTCCTGTACATATATTTTTAACGGATTTTAAAACATTTTATTATTTGAAAACTCAAGGAAAAAGTCCTAAGCCATTTTTGTATTCTATTCCTGTACATATATTTTTAACGGATTTTAAAACATTTTATTATTTGAAAACTCAAGGAAAAAGTCCTAAGCCATTTTTGTATCACGTTAATTAGTCTGACCGCGAATATGTTTTCACGGATCTACAAGGCTAGTGTTTAAGAGTTTGGAGCCGAGCAAATTGTTGTTGGATTTATCACTATAAAAAAACCCGCCAAATAAATTTTAACCTAACAATTTATATCAGGTAAATAATACTGAGTTGACCGAAAATTACTCACTAGTTTTTGTTGTAAACGTCTACTTAACCCTTTAAAAAATATAGACATAGTGATGAATGTAATATATTTTGTTTAATGCGATATTCTAAATATCTCGATGAGAAATCCAGAATATTAAAAAGTTCAAATGCAAGAGCCCCAATATTACACTACCGACGAATATCGACGACGAACCCTTCTCCATGTAGGCGCGATCCCAAAATGGCGAACTATAATCTGGTTAGAAACGATAGATTAGACCGAGGAGGCGGCATCTTAATCTATAATAAAAGATGTTTACAGATAACCCCTCGAGCTCCTCCTGGAGAATCTAGAGGTGTCAGTATGTCAAGGTGGATATGACCGGACAGGACCGGACACAGGTCCGTCATAATAGCATCAGCCTATCTCAGCCCCAACAAGTTCCTGTTGGAGAGCGACTAAGTAAACCTCTTCAATATGGGCCATTCAGTTTTCCTAGGAGGCGACCTTAACAGTAAGAATATACTTTGGCGATGTCAGCGGCATAACACCAACGGCCTCGAATTGGATATGCTTATGGAGAGGCTAGACCTCAACCTGGTAGCTCCGTCTGAGCCTACCAGATATCCTTTCGTAGACCACGATCATAGTATCCATCACAATCCCAGTATGGTAGACCTAGTACTGCTAGAGGCATATCTCTACAAATACGCTCCGTAGAAGTGCTACACGAACTAGACTCCGATCACAGGCCCGTAGTTTTCAAATTAGGACCCGACAATTTCTCCCTTTTAGTAACTAAAACCAAACAGGTTGTAGACTGGCAAAAACTCAACACAAATATCCAGTCTCTACAATCCGAGCTCCTCGAACAAATCCCTGACTTAATAAACACAGTCGAGGAAGCCAAGTCCGCCACTAATCTACTAATTAGACACGTCCAGACCGTAGAAGATTCATCCTCTAGTACAGTCCCGGACGTGTTTAAAAATAGATTAGATCTCCCTGACGGCATTACGAACCTAATTAGGCGTGAAAATGCCGCTAAACGGCGTTACGTTAGATTCATTAGACGGTAATGAATACCGGCGTTCTTGCCATCCCACGTGGTCTATTGGCCACTGGCGAGAACTCTAAAAAACGAGCCAAAATTAGATATACCTCTCCTCGTCAGACCTAATTTACCTCTCGCGTTTGACGATGCCGACAATGTTCAGTCGCAATGTACCGTTTCCACTCTGCCGGGTGATTCGAATCACATCCGCGTAGTAGTTAGTTACGTAGCGCGTAGAGCATTCGAACCTCCCCAGAGCGATCCGTTACCTCCCACCGATCACGACGAAATGAAAGATTTAATTAAAGATCTTTACAACAGAAAGGCTCCGGGGCCGGACGGTATCTCGAATAGAGTAATCAAGTAATTTCCGTCCGCACTCATATACCTACTAGTGAACATCTTCAATGTATTACTAGCAGGCAGTGCTTTTCCTGACTAGTGGAAAGAAGCCACCGTCATAGGAATACATAAACTGGGTAAACCCCGTAACGTCGCGAGTAGTTAACGCCCGATCAGTCTTAATTATTCACTCGGCAAAATATACGAGCGTCTAATATCCTCGCTCGCCTTAAGACGGTCGTAGCCGAGAAACATTTGTTAATGGATGAGCAATTTGGTTTCCGGGCAGCTCATTTATGTACAAATTAAGTGCACCGCCTCACGAAGCACATACTAGACGGCTTGAATAGACGACTACCCTTATATACGGGAGCGATATTCTTCGATGTGGCCAAGGCGTTCGATAAGGTCTGGCACACGACGGCTTAATCTATAATCTCTACGAAATACGAAACTACTTGTCGAATCGTAAATTCAGATTTCGTGTAGAAGGGACTATCTCTAGCAGTAGGCCCCTAGAGGCAGGAGTGCCACAGGGCTCTATGCTCTCACCTTTATTATACACCCTATACACGAACGACGTACCCCGATCGCCGCGCGTCCATGAAGCCCTCTTCGCGGATGACACGGCTCTATATGCAAGCCACCGTCGCGGTAAGCAACAGAACAGTGGTTTCTTGAGATTCGTAAGCACGAAATATACCGAGGCGCACAATTTAAATAGTGTATGTGTACACACAATTACCTTTTTATTTTCTTTGCATTGTAAGGCTACGCGCACACTGGTGACTTGGTTATCACCATAACATCACCTTATTGATACGGTAATTTTATTCGAATACGTGATCGGTTAAATTCGTAAACACGAAATGTACCGAGGTGCATAATTTAAATAGTATGTGTGTACTTACTTAAGTGTTTAATAATAATAAAATCATACCTCTAAAATGGCAACCGTAATAAACAGAAAAAGATGGAAATTCATTGATATCGTGATGATGCGACATACAATCTCACCGCAACCCTGCGTATTTATGGAAGAA
>NJDC01000423.1:44502-56267 GCA_002245475.1 Calephelis virginiensis
TCAATCAATTCATTCATCTTCGCTTCCATTCCCCCTCTCACATTCCACGTGCCTATTTGACACTCTCCACTCCTCGATTCGCCTGTACAGTATCCCAAGAAAATTTGTTTAGTTTAGTAATGATAGCTTCATAATCACCTTTAAAAAAATTCGTGTCATAACGTGAAACATTTTTATGGTTATGTGAACCCTTGAAACTTAATTTTATATGTAGAGGTGGATGGAATCTGCCCACAGCTCGAATAGGAGTCTTACATTCAGAAACATTTATACCCTCGTTGCTGCATAAAATCAGGTCTAAAACTTTGTTATTAAAGTTTTTAACATATTTAAATTGGCGTAAGTTATGTAGAAATATGAAGTCGACAAGATTACACTTACTACTACAATTACTGTAATTTATAGGTAGTAGATACTGAGAATGGCATCCAGGTTTAGGCGACCAACATAATTCTCCAAGATTGAAATCACCAGCAATTATAGAGTACTCGCAAGTGGAGTTGTCCAATACTATAGTGGCTTTATCCAGATACTCATTAATCCATACATTTTACACTTATCATGACCTCATGAAATTTCTGCACTATTATGTATTTAACTCAAAAAGCACTAGTCGGATTGTCATATAACTAATATGGGACCATCTTGGGACCATGACCTATCTTTGTTAAAAAGAACAATCAAAATGGGTTAAATATTAGCTGAGCAATCACGTAACATTAGAAAAAACTAGCAACAACATTTAAATATGTATAATTTGTACATTAAGTAAATCAATTTTATATAATCTAGAACTAGAAAGTTACTTTATAAACTGAGTCAAAAAAGCCACAAACTAATTTGCACTAGACACTGGATAAGAGGCCACAGTGGTCCTATAAGAAACAAGAAAACACAAGGACCAGAACCACAAAATACATCCTTTGATCAGTTTAGGTCCTGGATAAGAGAAAAAAAATACTTTAAATTGAACATGAAAAAACATGGCAAACACTTCCACGGCTTAGAGAGACTAAGGTTCTTCCTTAGTATCAAAAGTAGACAGAAAACTAACAAAGAAACTATCTACTAAAACTGAGCAGACCAGATCTAATGAGAATGGTACCTAGGTATTTAGCAAGTCACTGCTCACTGAATAGGCATCTTCACAAGATTGATACCACAGACAGCCCTCTGTGCAGAGTGTTCATAGAGGGAGAAGAAACTCCACATGTGCGCAAAGGCTGTGACAAAACCATAGATTCCTATTAGGCCAGGGGTCATGCATGAAACAACTGGGATTACTGAATTTCTGGTGAGCTGAGATAGCTGGAATAGCTACATAGCCATCCTTGTCAACTGCCATCTGTGTACAAAAACTTAGAATTACAGCTACAAGTGACAAACTGATTGTAAACAAAAAATGTGTAATGTGTCAATAGCATTTACTTTTTTATTCTTGTAAAAAATACTACAACAATATAATTTACAAGATAAGGCCAGGAATTACTATATGGTATAACCTGGATAGATGGTTCTACTGCTCTCGCTATGTTGTAGTTTGAAGATGGCTTGTACATTATGTTAAATCTATACTTTAAATTGTGATTGGTCAAACCTAATAGGTTTAGATTGGTTAGCCAATGGTATATAATAGAACTGTTATTTTAAAACTGATAATTGTTTTAATTTTTAAAAGATTAAAAATGAGTTATTTATCTTAGTTTTAGAATTTGTTAATTAGTGTAGCAATATTTTAATAATATCAACATTTATGTTACCTGCATTGTTAGATACAACAACAAGATCTGATACTTTTCTGTTATTTAAAGCTTCAATAAGATTTTCTGGTATTCCGCATAAACCAAATCCACCCACCAAGAGCTTAGATCCATCTTTGATATCTTTTACAGCTTCATTTACATCATTAAATATTTTTCCCTGAATTTTTGAAGTACTATAATAAGATGCATAGGGTAAATTCTGTAAATAAATATGTATTAGGTACTTTGTTGCTTATTTCCATATATTTGTAAGTCAACATTTAAATTAAATTATAAAATTTTATGTCGAAATATGAATGCCAGATGTTACATTTCAGTTAAAAAAAATACTGCTGAAGGCTACAGAAGTTGCAACTTTGGAACTAATATCTAATTAACAAAAGATATATACAAATATGCATTTTTTTTAAATAGTATGATTTTGCTATTTTGATAGAATTTAAAAAAAAACTGCCTTGCTTAAATTATCTGTAATATGTATACATATGTACAATAAGTGTTACATTTTACCTTTACTAAAGTAATTCCTCTACTGTGAGAAAATGACTTAAAATTTATAAGGAGATGTTTAAAAGCTAAAGCTGCCATATTGCCAAACTAATCTGGAATCATAAAGAAATTGGTTTTAACTTTGACAATATTGGAATGATAAAATTGAATTAGTGATGAGGTGAATAATGTGATAATTTATCTTCTCCCAACTTTCTAACAGTAGGAGACATCTAAAAACAACAGATTGTTCCAGTGCACAATTATGAGGTTTAAAATAGGAATGTAAGTTTACTGGTTACACTACCCAACAAAGCAGTCCTTAATGCCTTAACTATTGCAAATTATAAATTAATATGTATATCTATAGCGACAGGAATAAACAAGGCACTCCAATCTGATCTGACAAGTAGCTGCACCCTACAAGCATATAGACATATATAACTTCAAGCTCGTAGCCAAGATTCTATTTAGAGGAGCAGACAAAAAATGCCTGGGCTATATTTTAAAAAGATCTCTCTCTTCTTCACCCTTAACATACATAGTCCATTGAAGCGGTTTTCTGCTATTCAGTTTCAGTGTTTCAGTTCTATGTCAACACACTTAGGGGGGGCAGCCAAACCTGACTACATCCATGCAACATACCAGCGTACACCCGGGTAATTTATTTAAGTAGTGCCTTTATTAAATAAAGTGTACACAAGATATTTTTATTTTAGCACTTGCCCTGTGCTTGGGTTTAATTTCTATAAATTTAAAAGAAATAATAATAATAAATAATAAATATCCCTGGACAATCACACAAATTGAATCTAACCCCAAAGTAAACAAATTAAATGCTTGTGTTATGGGTGTTAGTCAACGATACTAATACATATAAATACTGAAATAGTTACCAGAATAAATTTAATAAACACCCAGACCCGGAAATGCAGACATCTAAATGTTCATCACACAAATGCCTGCCCCCGTCGGGAATCGAACCTGAGCCTCGCAGTTAGTCGGTGTATTTAGGCGTGTACCCTAGCCACTCGGCCAACGAGGCGGTCAAAGAAAACCTAACTGCGATAACAGGTAAGAAAGGAATTAAAAATTTCGCCAAGGGACTTGAATCCTCAGGAACTCAAATGGTTAGAGCTTTCGTCGGCTTGAGACGAAATGTTAAAGGTTCAAATCCTGTCTGGGGCGAAACTTTTCTTTGTTTAAAATTTATAGAAAATGTACACTTTTTATTAATTCAATATTGGCACGACAACTATATATTAATTAGATTAATCTTAGAACAAAGATATGTGGCCGCAAATATACCGACGAAGTCACCACCCAACAAACATAATATTTCGTAGAAATGTGTTTAAGAATTTCTCAAATTGCATGGAAATGTTTTAATACATTCGCTTATTTCTTCAAAAAAACATAAAATAGTTGTATTTATAGGAATACATTTATAAGACTCGTAAGGAAAATACGTACCTAGAACAAATTCAATGTTATATTACGTCTTCATAAAATATGCTATTCATTTATGGAATAGATATATGACCTACTGGCTACCACCGATTCACAAACAAGTCACAAGAAACAAGTTTTAAATTAAGAAACAAGTAAACAAATTATTAAATTCATACATACCTACCTAATTCAACATTCCAAAGATTAATACAAAGAGTAAAGTAACTGTCCACTAAGGAAAAGAGTACCTAACCGTTTTGTCGAATGCTGATTGCCGAAACCGAAAGAAACTACCGCTATCTGGTGACTGATTAAATAAAATTTGTATGAATGTACCTGTATTATACTAATTACATTTTACAAAAATACTATTTAAATTATGCGCTTCGGCTTTATGCGTCAAGTTTCAGAAATCCGAATGTATTTTAAAGATATCTATATAGAGTTGTTATTACATAATTAATCATTTCCCTTAAATTTAGATTAGGTCGCCAATTTAAAAATAAAGGTATGTTGTGTTTCTTGCCATCAGCATCAGCCAAATCAAACGAAATGAAATCCCCAGATTATAGAAAATCGAATTAAGATAAATCGGTTGTACTAAGTTTCTGGCACCAGTAAGTAGAACAGTTTTTTTAATAAAACAAAATTCATCAATTAACATAATTTATCAATTAATCAGCATTTGATATAACTTCTATTACCCACATTTCAGACTCAGAATCATTACTGTCGCTGCTGGAACCAATGTTTAAAATGAATCTATTCGAATGGTTATCAAGTACAGGCTCAAATTTCCGGTACTCATCCTCACACTTGATAGCAAGATCACATACTTTCTTCCATTCGTCGGGTCCTATCATGTTAACATTTTCTAATATAAGTTATTTTACCGAGGTCACATTCATGGCAACATTTTTTTCGCTACGTGCCCCTTTATTTGGGACCAAATATTCTCGATGGAGTTAAAATGATATGGTGGTAATCGTAAAACTGAATGTCCATGCTCTTGTAAAATTTTGTCAATGGTAAATACAGCCAAACTTTCTTTATGAGTCAATATTCCGTAATAATGGTAATCACCGGTAACACACACTGGTCGAAGACTTTCGACTTTAAGCTTTGCGGTAATTTGGACAAGAAGATACCGTTTAACTTCCCGAACGCTGTCCTTCCGAGTTGGATGCGACGATCGACTTCTTTCTTGAAGTTGGATTTACCTAACTGAACAACAACTTCAAGAATTGAGTTCCCAACGTGAACTGGTATAGGTGCAACATAAACGTGGAACATGCCTTTCGTCTTGTCCAAGTTCATCTTAAGACCCACCTATTGGGAAACTCTATCGAGGTCACCGAGCATCGTGCTCATGTCTTCCAGCGATTACGCCATGACCACAATATCATCTGCAAATCGAAGGTGAGTGATGCACTCGGCATTGACATTGATGCCGATTTTTTTCCAGTCCAGGAACTTAAAGACATCTTCCAGTGCAGCAGTGAACAGTTTCGGAGAAATAACGTCTCCCTGTCTCACACCTTTCTGCAACTGGAACGGTTTCGAACTCTGATCCTGTAATCGGACCGACATAGTGGCTTTTTCGTACAAACACCTCAACACTTCGATGTATCGATATTCGATGCGGCACTGCTGTAATGACTGAAGCACCGCCTAAGTCTCAACCGAATCGAAGGCTTTCTCGTAGTCAACAAACGCTAGACATAATGGCCGAATATACTCCTCAGATTTCTGTATAATCTGGCGCAGCGTTTAAATGTGGTCTACGGTGCTAAAGCCTTTACGGAACCCAAGCCGGGTTCGGGAGGTTGGAAATCATCCAACCTGCGTGATAGTCGGTTCGTGATGACCCTTGAAAACAACTTGTAAACGTGACTCAGAAGTGAAATGGGTCTACAATTTTTCAATAACGTTGAAGATCACCTTTATTGAAAAAGAGAACCACCACACTTCTGGTCCACGCTTCTAGAACACTGCCTTCGAGGATTACGGAATCAAATAACTTCTGGAGGACCTTACGTACTGGCATTCCACCCGCTCTCAGTAACTCAGCAGTAATTCCATCGTCCCACAGCGCTTTATTGTTCCTCAGTTGTTTCAGGACCATCCGAATCTCGTACAGGTTGACGTCCAGGATGTTTCCGGTTTAATGCCGGATGAGTTTGCCTCTAGGGTCTTTAGCCAAACTAACAACGGGTCGTGTTTGTACAGCTGTCCATTAAAACTTATCGACCTCTCTCAAATTGTCAGCCTTAGATGAAATCACGGTGCCATTTTCGATATTCAGTTTTATCAATTGGGTCTGGCCAACAGACAAATCCCTAGCAAACACCTCATTACGCTCGATAGCCTCTTTAATACGAGATTTACTAAGGGTGCGCAGGTCTGTCCGCAACGCCTTGGAGACTTGTCTGTTTAGCTTCCTGTACTTTTGCATGTCAACCGAAGACTGCAACCGCAGTTCATTCCGGTCGCCCATGAGTTTGAGAGTGAGATCTCAAGAAAAGAGTTTTCCAGCTCTTTTCTTGCTTCGGGTCTTAAAGAATTTGACCCGGCGCCTCTTGGACAGCTTGCACAAACCCATTGTTCAAATCGTCCGTCACGATTCGAATTCTGCCAGGCATTCGAAGCGATTTTGAAGTTCGAGCTGAAAGTTTTCGGGATTTTGGCATAGTACTGGGGTTGAACGAAGCGTAGACTTCATCAGCCGTGATCGTTTAAGCCTTGTGTTGATATTTAATGTGCCTCTTACCATCCGATGATCACTACTGGTTTTCAGCCTATTGATCACAGAGACATTATTAAATATGTGGCGTCTGGTAGACAAAATTAAGTCTATCTCGTTTTTTGTCGACCCATCCGGGCTAATCCAGGTCTATTTACGATGTGGCTTTTTTCTGAAGAAGGAATTCATTATAAAGAATCCTTCCTTGTCTAAAAATTCAACCAGCCGTTGACCCCTAGGATTACGCCTGCTAACACCAAATTGCTCCCAATTTCGGCTCATCGCTCTCTCTCATACCCAGCTTTGTGTTGAAGTCACCCATCTCCACCGTGTAATGCGTGTTGGAGGTATGAATGGCTTTCGATATGTCCTCGTACATCGCCTCCACCTCGCCATCAGAGGGCGTCGAAGTCAGGGCGTAGACCTGTATGACCTTTAGCGAATACCGTTTGGTAATTCAAAGTAATTGGATTTTGACTTGGCAGGCAATAAAGTTCCCAGCGCTGGGAACGTATTTGTTTATGTCGAGAGATGCTGGTCGAGTGATTTGTGTGCCGTCACAAATATAATGTAAAAGCATGTTCCACAATATTCTAGAAAATACCTACGTAGTTGTTAAAGCAATTAATGTTAAAATACTGTTTTATGCACAATCAGTAACCAAATCTTTTCATGAAATTTTTGACCGACTTGATTTAAGTGAATAAGTGCCCAGTAGGTAGGTAAGCAGCTTTTGTTATAAAGCCACACCAGAAAGAAACAATAGTTAAATCACAGAATAGATAAGCTGACATATTACACCTAAGTACTCGTATTATGATTTATAATATAGAAATCCCTACTAATATTATAAATGCGAAAGTAACTCTGTTTGTCTGTCTGTTACGCTTTCACGCCTAAACAAGTGAACCGATTTTGATTAAATTTGGTACAGAGACAGAATAGACCCTGAGGAACAACATAGGTTATTAATATTATTGCAAAAAATAGGGGAGAATGGGTAAAAAGACTAGGGGATGAATATTCATATGGAAATTCGTCATTTTTAAAGCTGTAACAGTGAAACTTTGTATTTAGGCACTTTATGATAAACGTAAGAACATAGGCTACTTTTTATCGCAAAAAATGGGGGAGAATGGGTAAAAAGAGGGGATGACTGTTCATATGTAAATTCGTCATTTTTAAAGATGTAACAGTGAAACTTTGTATTTAGACACTTTATGATAAACGAAAGAACATAGGCTACATTTTATCGCAAAAAATGGGGGATAATGGGTAAAAAGAGGGGATGACTGTTCATATCTAAATTCGTCAATTTTAAAGTTGTAACAGTGAAACTTAGTATTTAGACATGTTATGATAAACGAAAGAACATAGGCTACTTTTTATCGCAAAAAATGGGGGAGAATGGGTAAAAAGAGGGGATGACTGTTCATATCTAAATTCGTCAATTTTAAAAATGTAACAGTGAAACTTAGTATCTAGACACTTTATGATAAACGAAATAACATAGGCTACTTTTATCGCAAAAAATGGGGGAGAATGGGTAAAAAGAGGGGATGACTGTTCATATGTAAATTCGTCATTTTTAAAGCTGTAACAGTGAAACTTTGTATTTAGACACTTTATGATAAACGAAAGAACATAGGCTACTTTTTATCGCAAAAAATGTAGGAGAATGGGTAAAAAGAGGAGATGACTGTTCATATGTTAATTCGTCATTTTTAACGCTGTAACAATGAAACTTTGTATTTAGACACTTTATGCTAAATAAAAGAACATAGGCCACTTTTTATCACTAAAAATGAGGGAGAATGGGTAAAAAGAAGAGATGACTGTTCATATGTTAATTCGTCATTTTTAACGCTGTAACAATGAAACTTTGTATTTAGACACTTTATGATAAACGAAAGAACATAGGCTACTTTTAATCACTAAAAATGAGGGAGAATGGGTAAAAAGAGGTCATGAATGTTCTTATGGAAAATCGTTTTTTTGTTTGAAAGGTGAAATATTTCAGAGGTGGTCCCATGGTCACCAGGTCAGGATTTGATGATGAAATCCTGGGGAAATCGCAGGGAAACTCTAAAAAATGTTGACAAGAATAGTGTTTTTGTGGATTATGATCACTTGCTAGCATTCGAAAATGGTCACTCCATACTCAGACTCAACAGACTTGCGGAATTGGCTGACTGTTAACCCCTAACTGCATGGAGTTTTGCATTTATGCGAGAAAAAATTTTATGACATATTTTTAAGTCTGAGGAACCCATAACAAATCAAAAAAAAATTAAGTCATTTTTGATTTTTTAACATATTTTCAAAAAAAATTGCATATATGGTACTGTATGTTGCGAATGGAATAAAATAGTGTGTACCAAATATGGGAACACATGCAGTAATGAGTAATTTTCATATACCTACCTATATATGTAATAGGTATATATCATTCTGGAACTAGTTACACTAGACTAGTTCCAGAATGATAAATTTATCTTGCATATTAAATTCAGCATTCTGGCTCTTGCAGTCCTTTTTTATTCTTAATTTTATGTAGGTATAAACTTATGAATAAAACACTGGATTCAATAACCTCCAATTTATTTTGAAAACACCTAAAGCAATCTTTATAAGACAAAATCAACCAACTCAACACAGCACTAATAATTTTAATCTTCCCCTGATGGAAGTGTTACTGGATCTGGAGGAACATGGAACTCTTGGAAAAAAATCTATTTTTATTAATACATAAAAATACCACGCATTTAATACAGCAAATAAAAGTTTAACCACCGCTTTCGTTCTTGCATCTTTGTATTTTACTAGTCCAATTTCGTTTGTTTTTTTTTTATTTGAAGTGCCTCATCTTTTACATTATAGGCCTGCCTCGTGTTCTTGGCGTAAAATGTGGGAATCTTTCTTGGTCAAAAACTCAGGTGATTGCCAATTTGAAATCAAGAAGTGGCATATATATTTCCCATTCTATACATGTGTATGAAAATAACTTTTCTCTTATTGCATACTGTGTCATATATGAAATAGAGAAAATTTTCCGCTATCTCATACAGTCCCATAAATGACCGACAAGTTCGAGCCACTACTGCATTTAATACCAAATATGCACACAACATTTGAAGTGCCTGAAATTTGAAATCAATGAAGGTTTATTGCAGTTTCTTCAATTTTTACAATAATTAGAACTAGTTTAATTGACAGAATAAAACTCAAAGTAAAATATTAAATAAGTTTTGAAAAGGTATTATTACTTTTGCTTGGTGAACCAGCTGAGCCGCTAAAGTCTCTTTCATTGTGCAATTCTGATGAATCTCGAAGATTTTTAAGCAATATGCGCAAAAGCAATAATTGTTTTCAAATGACGACGTTTAGAGTTGGTAGACACATCATTATGCCAGGATGTTCTCCCACATTTTTCTGTGCAAGGTCAAATTTATCACAGAATCGGTTCATACTAATATTGAAAAGCTGAAGAGTTTAATTTTGTTGCTACAATTTCTAAATGTGAGTTTCTGAAGATATCCCCGAAGGGTTAGTTCTGCCTAACTGCACAACCAGACCGCTCACGACTAGCTGAAGACATTAGTCCAAGGTAGATGACAATCCTGTAGCCAACCGGGCACTTATCCAATCCCGTGCAAGTTACTTTTAGTAGAAAATTGAAACTTCACATTTTCTATTTGTTTTTTTTTTGTTGCCCGGACCGGGGATCGAACCCAAAATCTCAAGAAGTCATTCCGAAGACGGACGGCTAGACCTCAGAGACGATATGTATATTTCTAAAATTTCGAAAAACTCTGTCAGAGGTTTCCATATCTTGCTATACAGTTTAATTTCACAGGAATTGCCGAAGCGCAGATAAAACTGTGAAGACAATAACGTATTCCTACTATTTATTTAAGGTGAAATGAGAAAAGAGAAAGTGTATGTTCAGTTCTGACGGCAAAATTGCTGAATTGATTTTACTATTTAAAAAAAATAGATGAAACTTTGGATAGCGATATTGATACATATACATTTTATCTTAAGATTTTAACGAGCAGTATTGGAGAGCTAAATATCAAATTAGTAGACTACGCGGGCGAAGCCGCGTAGTCCCATAACCCTTTTCATACAAACACGCCGGTTTCGAAGACTCTTGACACCACCCTGTGATAATATCCGATTGATCTAATCGTGAAATGTCAGCCTTGGTCTCCCCGGGAACCTACATCCATCCACATTCGCATTGTATATCTGCTTTGTCAATCTTTCATCTGTCATTCTTTCCACATGACCGAACCAGCGGAGCATGCCCTTTCACATTTTAACACCAACACTTTCTTTCAATCCCACTTTTTCTCGGATCTCACTGTTACGAATGCGGTCAGCGAGCGTTACACCACAGATTTTCCGTAGTGCTCTCATTTCGACCGCATTTATCCTACTTTCATGCTCTTTCTGACATACCCAACTCTCGCTTCCATACAATAACGTTGGAATAAGCACAGAATTATGCAAAGCGAGTCTAGCTTTTTGACTCAAAACCTCGCTTTGGAATAGCTTACCCAACGCTCTATTCACAATATTCCCTGCACTCACTCTCCTCTCTACATCCGCGGTGTACCTTCCATCCCTAAAAGCACAACCAAGATATACAATTTCATTCACTTGTTCAGCACTACATCATCAACCAAAACTCTTACATCCGTTCTGGCTACGTCTCTTTCAAACACTATTATTTTGGTTTTCATCGCATTCAAATTGTAAGCCCCTTTCTTTACAATCTCCTTCCATAACTGTGACCAGTGTTGGCAGCTCAGCTGGCGATGAGCCCAAAAGTACAGCACCATCTGCATAAAGCAGGCAGTTCACCACTTGGTCACCCATACGCATTCCCACATTCAATGATCTTAACCTTTGAAGACATTTGTCCAAATATAAGATAAACAAGCGCGCTGACAACACACAACCCTGCTTGACGCCAATATTAACATCAAACCAAGGCGATATGTTGCCATCCACCCGCACGCATGCTTTACGCTCTAAATACATTGACTGCACCGCACGCAGCAGGGACCCGACTATCCCATAATCTGGCAAAATGTACCAAAGTTCCTTACGTACAACCCTATCAAACGCTTTTTCGAGATCGACAAAACCGCAGAAAACCTTCTGTTAGTCAGATCAGAGTCAGATCTCACTGTTACGAATGCGGTCAGCGAGCGTTACGCAACAGATTTTCCGTAGTGCTCTCATTTCGACCGCATTTATCCTACTTTCATGCTCTTTCTGACATACCCAACTCTCGCTTCCATACAATA
>NJDC01000423.1:63118-74526 GCA_002245475.1 Calephelis virginiensis
CTTTTTGACAATTACCTGTTTTTCCTGTGCCTGGCAGAGGGGCAGTTGATCTATTTTAGTCAATGGATCCGGACGAACACGATGGAAAACAGAACTTCTGCGGCAGAGGGCTCTTTTATTTGTCATTGAATAACTCATAAATAGTTGAGCCGATTTTATTGAACTCTTTTAAGTGCATTAGGTAGTTATCTGGATGATATAAATTCAAGACTGGTTCCATTAAGCTATGTTGGGGTCAGTATGTCAAAAAACTTTCAAAAGGCTGGGACAATTTTAAAACTAAGTTGTTTACAGTATTTCAACGACATTCTGTAGTTCAGGTGGGTATTACTCGAATGAATAAAAACAATTCAATTTGATATACATGTCTTTTATATCATTTATCCACAAGATCATAAAATGAAAAAAATCTAATTTGGATTGGTTTTCGAATTCCAAATTCCAAATACAGTGAATTACATCTCAACATTTAACTTACAACATACAATTTTGAAATTACATCTCAACTTACGCCACTGCTGCTTCACGACAATGCTAAACCACATACTGCACAACAGACGGCTTCTAAATTAGAAGAGCATTAATTGGAATTTAAAAAACATGCACCTGAACCTAACTTCAACTGATTTTTTTTTTTTCAAAAAATTCAATTTCGATGGGGCAGTCCAAACCACGTCCAAAGATTTTATTGATTCCCGTTCGGATCCGTCCCGTTTTTTAGTAAAGGGATCAATCAATTACCTATGAGATGGCAAATGTGCATAGGAAGCAATGATTGATACTTTGATTAAATAAATATATTACATTAAAAATATTCGACTTATGTTCCTCCCCTACAAAACGCCAATTACAGAAATGTAAAAACCTAATATATTCAAGTACGGATATTACTCTCAACCGCAAAAATGTGTAACTTTGAGACGTTGAGTTGCATAGGTGCGATGTGACGTGCAATAACAAAATGCGATATAATCCGTTACAATGTCGTACTTCATAAAATAAAAGGCATATCGATAAAATATATTGTTCGTATTAAATATGTCTCATCCCTAATCTTACATATCTGTGTATGAATATGACGTGTTGTCATTGCAAGGGCCAATAAGAAAGCAGTTCCTCACTTCCCCGCACCTCAGCTATTTGCCAGAATTGTTTCAAAGCAAAATTATAAAGAATAGGCGTCTATTGGGATATATGGTCGATGACTTGTACCTACTAAAATATGTAGAAAACACAGGAATGTGAACACTGTTGAAATAATCGTGTTGTGTTAACAACCTCGGCCATTGGTTGCGCGACACCCGACCGTCACCGTAACAATATTATATATATTGAAAAAAGTGAACATGTAGGTATTGTTTATTAAGTATTAATAGCTATAGGGCAACCACTTGACGCTCTTTTGACTAGACTTAATATATTTGTCTAGCAACTACCTAATACGAACAATATAATATACTGATCACACACACACAGTCTCACAGTTACGTTGCCATCCTCTTTTCTTAATGCTGCAATTTATTCCACAATGGTGTAATACGAAGTAAAAATTGGCTACGGAAACAGACGACGGACGAACGCGTCAAGATGGTTGGGGTGAAATTAAGAATTTTAGTGCGATGTCTGCAAGTAGAATTCTGCGGCAGGTATTAGTTGGAAATAACTCCTCAAAGTACTTCCCATAATAGACGCGATAGACAGCGATAAGATCTTTGCGCACAGCCAAAGTGTCGAGCCGACATGGAGGGTTGCTTTGTTCGCCAATAATTCGAACCGCCCTACGATGGGTCGGACTGACATACTGTGACATACCTTACTGAGCATATCAAGATTTTTTTAAGCCAGTTTGGCCTTCACTTCCAAATGATCACAAAATTGGACGTCGTTCGACACATCAACTCCAAGAATTTCATTACTGGCTACGGCTATCAGAGAAATACCCTCAAAACAAGGAAGGGGGGTTTTCTTAGCGGTAAACCCGCAAACTTTCTAGGATCGAATTAGATTAGATTTCGACGAATCCCAATTCGTAGACAGTAGCAAATAGTTTCTTTTTTAGGATCTCTTAGATTTTTGATTTGATCCCGCGAAAAAGGTATTCCCTAGGCTGGTGTACGAGGCATCGGAAGTACTGTCATCCGCATTACAATGAATGTTATTAATACATAACATGTTATTGATTTGTAGAAAAACAGTGTAGGAGATATCGCACAGGCTCATGGAACACCACGATTTATAGGGTTGAAGTCGGAGTATGCACCGTCGACACTCACTTTAATGTTTCGATCGGCCCAGGAGCTGGTGAACCAACTGTACAACCTCTTTGGGGAACCAAAAGCGCTTTATGCCAAACCCTATCAAAGGCTTCGCCATGTCCAAACTAGCTGCCATCGTCTCCCGCCTCCCCCTTACTCTTAACTGCTTCCGCCAACGATGTGATAATAGACTAGAAGATCACCAGCTAAGCGATCTTGACGAAAACCATACTGACGATCGCAGATCAGCTGATGCTCCTCTAATTATCGCTGCAGTTTGCAGTTAATTATAGCTTCAATCATTTTGGAGAGCAAGGAGGTTATTGCTATGGGCCGACAGTTAGGTTAGGAATTTAAGGGAGCGAGTGTGCACTAAAGCGATGTTTCAAGATCTAAGAACTATACCTAAGGAATATGAAAGCCGAAAATGGAGCGTTATAGCCGGAGGCAACTAATGAGCACACATTTCTTTAAAAATCAGGGGGGATGCCGTCCGCGTCAGGAAGTCCAAGGAAAGAAGCGTTTTACTTACTGTGCTTTAACGGGATTATACTTCTGGGATTGCGCTTTCATACTGCGGGATGGTAGACAGTATATTTAACACATTCTCATTCAATATATAACATTATACTAAACAACATAAAAGTTAATTTAAAATTCACTTTTTATTTCTAATTTAATAAAGACAGGGACAAGCGACGGCAGTATTATTTAGTATGACTATTAACTAGATCTGCATCATCAAACTGATGTAATAAGAGAAGAAGTTGCCAATAATTGATCCACACACTCCACTTCCATAAAAGATAAGTCCCAATGGCGATTCAAAATCAATTAACTTAAAAGGTAATCTCTAGCTCATGTTAACAATGTAATGTACATTAGCTTCATTCAGAGACAAACAGCGATCTTTTTTTTTACTATGAATTAATTTCTTATTTTCTGTGGTAAGTTTACATTTTTAAGCTCTGTTTTAAGTTGCGTTACAGACAACACTAGACTACTATATGTATGTGAATACTGACACTGATCAAACTATAATGAAACTGAAGATTTAGCTTGGATTCTAGAAAAATCTACCATACAACGTTATTCTCTCCTTATTATTCAAAAATTTTGCAAGTCAATAACGACTTCCTAAGAGCAGACTGTATTATTTGCAAAACTAAATTGTATCAACACCTACTTCGGAAAAGCAATGATCAAGAATTAGAAAGGAAAACCTTATTCCAGTCGTCATGTTCATCTTCATTGATAAATAACGTATTTAATGCATTCATCATTTCATTTTTTTAAATAAACTATTTTTTACTTGTAAACTCATTTGTCTTTACGTAAACTGACAAGCACCGACGTATAAGGCCACGTTTAGAGTTATTATTTTGGTAATTTCTAATAAAATATCATTATAATATTTAATTGTTGTACGTCCATTATATTCATCTGAGTCTCCCAGATCTAGCATCAGTTATAACTCCCCACAACTCTATTATGAACTCATCGGTGAACCCAAATTCTTGTAAGTCACTATTGTCAATAGCTTCGGCCAGTTGCATAGAATTTGTTTTCCCTTCTGCGAGATCCCACATTTGAGTAGCTAAATCGTTGTCATTGATACCCATAAATGATTCCAGTAAGCCGTTGATTTTTTCGATCCCAGCTTTGGACTTTTCATCGTGCTGTAAAATAAATTTTCATCAATTAGTACATACAACGATGATACAATGAAATTTGTTAGGCTCCAGACCGACCGAATTTTTGTGTAGATTTATCTCGTTCCGCTAGCACCGCTGATGAGTCCATGTATAAGGAATGAACTAGAATCAGTTGGCGATTGGTGAGGCGACAACGTGGTGCGGACTTCGGTTTCATTAATCTCATTTTTTTATATTACTGGAAGGCAAACAAACAGACCGATTTCCTAATGGTAAGAAGTTTACGCCGCCTAGACTACTTCTAAAATTTATGAATTGGAAAAAATACGAAACGAGCTGTATAATGAGGCCGTAACTTGTGAGTTTGTAGTTATTAATAATAAAAAATATTTTTCGAACGTTGAAAACGAGCATTTTTTAAAAATCTTTTTTTTGTTTTTAATTCGTTTTTATTTAAAAAAAAGTATCTTCACACCCATATCCCCGAAGCCGTAGGCAGAGGCACAACCAGGGCACCCACGACTAGCCGAAGACACTAAGTCCCACAATGTGATAGGTGGCAAGCCTATCGTCAGCCGGGCATATATCCAATCCCGAGCAACGTTTTTTTACTAGAAAATTGAAAAAAATCCAATTTTATTCTTGTTGGCCGACCCGAGGGATTCGAACCCGGAACCTCATACAGTCAAGTCCGACGACTTAACCGCTATATCACAGAGGCGAGTTTGTATTAATATTTCCTTTTTTTTTAATATGTACAGACATCATTGTTCTATAGCTTCATTATAAGTATAATATATATGTATATCAACAATATCACTACACCGTTTAAAACAAATTTGCTCTCCGCCGTCTATCCCTATGTATGCATGGATCTTTAAAACTATGTAACGGATTTTACTGTATTCTTTAATAGATAGAGTGATTATATCAAGATCAAGAGGAAGGTTTGAATATGTATATAGTAACGTAAAGGGAGAGCTGGGACCAGCTGCTAGTTACATCTCATTGTGCGTGATTAGCACAGACCTAGTCTCACATAAAAACAAAGAAGCTCCAAACTATCGCTAAGCTAAGCTAAATTGACTACATTCTTGAAATGACTCAATTTCTACTTCATTTAAATAAAAGTATGTACATTATAATCCATAGATATCTACGACCGCTGCAAGTTAGGAATAAAACTATAAATGTGCTAGATATGTAACGATAATGAATTATTTGATTACAAACAAGATACGGCAATAGATAACAAACAGTTGTGAACACATACATATAGTACAGGGCTGTAGTTTCCTCTTCCTTGGTTTCAAACAACGTAGGTACCTACTTTTTGATTGGTTGGTCCGACACAAAATGGAAATATAATAGTAAGTGGTCTATTAAAAAACAAAAAACACAAATATACAAAATTTAATACTACAATGTACCTATAACACTAAATTTATAAATTCAAACGTGTCAAGACGCGCATAAATAATATTTAAATATTATAATACACAACTTTTTTGCTGCAATAAGTTCAAACATGCAATTGATTTTCCTGTCTTAAACATCGATCACCAATTAATAAAAATATAACAAGTGAAGCCACTTGTTATATTTTACCCAAAAACCCGAGTACATAAATTTACTTGTACCATAAGAAAGAGACACCTAATAAGATATTACGATCAGACATATATTTTTATTAAGCGTCTCTTAAATGTATTCTATCTGTAATGTATCTATAGTAGGTATGTATGTTTTGTTCTTTTTTTGTATTTTTGTTATGCATTTAATTTGCAATTTTTTAGGTCTATATTTGATCAGGTGATTCCATATGCAAAATTGTAATCAAAATTATATCACACTAGCCGACCGGCAAACTTTATATCGCTTGACAGTAACAGCTACTAAAAGTTTGTATGGATTAATGCATTGTTTTCCCATTTTCCTTGCTATTTTCCCGGTTTTCCCGTCACTGCCATGATATTTTCACTAACACCATTGGAGTCGTAACACCGTTACGAAATCGTTACGACACCATCACTACATCATTACGAACATCGTCTTCTTTTTCGACCCCATCTTAGGTCGACCCTAGCACCGTAACCCCCACCCGATTTAACTCACGTTCGAACTTAAAAATTGTATTAAGCATATCTACACATCTAACAAATTTCACAAAGATTGGATCTAGACTACTCAAGTTATCATCGAACAAACATACGAATATACAACTGCAACCCCATCTGAACACACAGACCTTCTCTCACGTCACTCGCTCGGTCAATTAAGTTCTAAAAAAATTACCAAAATGCTACGTTTCTACCTCGAAAGATTGGTTTTTGGGCCCAAAATTATGTTCGAACATTTTTGCCACTTTCGAAGATTGTACCTAGGCCAAATCGACAAACTATTGTCTGAGTGTATGGTACCCTTTAACTAAATCCTTTTAAAGGCATTTCTCTCAAATACGTCGTTTGTACCTCGTAGGAATGGTCACTGGGACCAAAATCATGTTTTAAAGTTTTTGACATTTTACAATACCCGGTACATTATATTAAAAAGAACTTTCTAATATACCCGGTGTCCCCAATAGTTCACTAATAGTTAACTTCTGATGTAATTGAAAATTAGGAGTTCAATTTATGAAACCTATATTTTTAACCGTTGAGATCGAAAATAAGACCTGAAATAAAAGTATCATACCTCATGTTCTATGGTGGCTGGTCCATTCGCTTTGAACCTAAGTGTCTCCTTGCCCGATCCATAACTCTGCTTCTTCCCCGCTCTGGCTGTGCTAGTTTTAGGTCCAATACTACCAAAGCCACTCTTCAATGGCTCTACTAGTCGAATAGTAAATGTGGTTCCCTTTGGAATTTCTTTCAATAATTTGGCTACTTCATAATGTCGCTTGCTAACCATGTTCTCATCATTTAATCTCTCAATGTGATCGCCAACCTAAAGGATGAAATGAACGTGAACAATTTAAGCTGATTATAGTTTATTTCCTGTCCATTGCCCTAAGCGTATTCAAATACGTTCTGTCGTTATTTAAAGTTTCTTACAAACAGAACATTAACTTCAAATTGTTTACAATATTTCCTAAAACATACGTAAAAATCAGACACCAGACTATAAGTAAAGTGAGTACAATTTTTACGTACCTGTAGCACCTGGTAGCTGAGAATTGGCCGTCAGTCTAAGCTACCAGGTATGTATACGTTTATTGTACACTCTAATACACGGGATTATCGCTTGGTACTTTTCGGTTTTGTTTAGAAAAGCAGCTTTGCTGTTTAGTTTTGACTTTGCACAGTAGATGTCATTAAAATATTTTTTTTATCACTACTTTGAGTGAGTGTAAGCATTTGCCCTTAGTCAAGTTTAATTCGTTTGCATCAAGTTACTGCCTGATTTTACAAAATATGGTCTGAGTTACTCAAAATTATGCATGAGTCATCATGTCGGGGCTAAAGTAAAGCGGTAACATCCCAAGATCACTGAAGTGCGACATGAAGTGGAGGCTTCTAGAAAACTTCACGAATCCTCAACTTGTGTGCAAAAGTACACAAAGTACCACCAACATAATTTTTTTCTTTATTTATAACGGCGATTCAATAAATGTGAAAAAAACCGTCCAATTTTTTTTTCGATCCCACGAAAACTCAAACGAAAAATTACATACTTATAATATTGTTATTACATTTGTATAAAAGATTCAATAAATCGTGTCAAAATACTTGTCCGTTTCCTATCCAAATGCGAAAAATAATTATTCATCTTTATTTTAAACGCGAAAAATTTAAGGGAAGTTTAACTAAAAGATGAAGTGTGGAATGGCATTGAAATGGGCTCCTAAACGCATAGGTTAATATACTACTAGCGGAGCATAAGCTTCAAATAGTTTTAAGCCTTCTGTATACCACTACTATTCAAAGAACTGCTCTATGCCAACGTGACGAACTACGAACGATGAGTGTGTGACGATCAGATTCCAGGTAGTTCTTAATTTTTTTAATTATTACAATATATATCAAATGTTATCATAAAAATTTCATCATGTAAAACATCGCAAAAAATACCAAAATCTTGTAGGTGAAAAATATAGTAATTAAATTTTACATACGTAAGGTAAGGGGATTTTACGTACATATACATATAAAAGGTCTACAAAATCGTTAGCTAAAAGTGGTAATACGTAAGCAAATAAACTGTAATCACTAAAACTGCGTACACATTTTCGTGTTCTTTTCTTAAAAATATGGCTTTTAACCATTTTTTTTCAATATCTGGGTTTGCTATTGGACGAACGCTTGAATTTTGAATCACACGTTATAACTCTGGCTGGCAGAATACGAAAAGTGATAGGCATTATGAAAATACTGAGAAATTCGGCTGATATGAAGATTAGAATATAGGTGTATATAGCTATTTATCAGTCTTTGATCTAATATTGCATAGGTGATTGGGGTGGAGCCGCAAAAACAACTATGCTCTGTCTAGAAAGAGCCCAAAGAGCAGTTTTGAAAACTATGATACGCAAACCTTCTTGGTTTCCTACAGATGCTTTGTATCGTGAAATCGAAGTGCTCAGGATCAGACAAATTTACATATTAAGCGCTTGTACTTCAACCCACAAAATCATGATAAGCTTCATTATATATCAAACTTTATTAACAAAAAGAGTTTTCAGGCACAAATTGCCAAAAGTAAAATCTAGTATTGCTAGAAGGTTTCAGACTAATGCAAATGGTGCCATTTACAATAACGTCTCAAAATGTTGCGATATAAGAAATTGCTCACTAAGAGAATGTTCTGTTAGACTAAAAGACTGGTTGAAAACACTAAACTATGAAGAGACTGAATCAATCCTTGGTTCAATTGCTGTACGCGCTAATTATTTTTAATTCTTCAGTTTAAAAAAGTTAGTTTTCGTTAGTTGTTTAATTTTAAATGGTATTTTGTTTTTCATTTTATGTTTTTTTAGATAATTGTATAGGAATTGTATAAGTTTAAGGAAATCTATTGGTTTATTCTTATTTGGTATCCCAAGACACAGGCTTTGTCTAGTTTGGGGACGTCTGGATAGTCGCATAATTAATATTAGATTCACTAACTTGTGTCATTCTTATTTAAGTTTAATTGTCTTGTTATTGAAATAAATTTATTATTATTATTATTGTAGTATTTGCTTACAAGGAGATCGAACTTTTTGGAAAGTTTTCAGTTTTAACCTTCAACACCCAAATCGCAACAGATTTGGGGCATTTGGGATCCGGGTATTGTTTTACATTATTTGGCAGAACTTGAAGGTGGGCCTGGGAGGGTGGGCATGAAGGTTAGCCTAGAAACTCTTTAAATAATAATAATAAATGAATAAACACTGAACTTGTTGGTTTTAGTGGGTGCACATTTCGTGTAATATTTTTTTTTATTCTTTATAAAACCAAGCAATATTCAAGTTCAAAACGGTTGTCATTACAATACCTGATATTATTAAAACTATGAGGCCTAATCAATAAAACTATCCATTTTTAGATAGAAGACCTAGAAATGCATTGGTAAAGGTCTTCAGGGGTACTTAAAAAAATATATATTAAAATAATTATGGTCCGATAAATATGATCATTTATTTGTAGGCTACAGAAAACCATATTCTAAATTGTCATTGCTTAAGTCATTTGATAAAAGAAAGCCTTCAAGCTAGCGGCATAGACATAGACGTTTTCAATGGTCATATAACGGGACATGCAGCCACATGTGCTGCTAGCAAGGCCGGTTTTAATATAGATATATCTGCTGGATAGAACAAATATTCAGTTTTTTTTAAATTATATAATAGCGATGTAATAAGTGATACAACTTTTTGAAAATCGATACTAGTTTAGATTAAGAGTAATCATTAGAACAATAATGAAGACGGGAACTTACATGTTACTGGTAACTGTTACCGAAACGCTTTTGAAACCTATTTTACATAATTGCTCTAAACATCCTACAACATGTAAAATTAAATCGCAAAGAATGAAGCCGTGAAACATAATTAATGATCAAACGAACTTACCAAGTGAAGTTCGATCGTAATTATGTAAACGGCTCCATTCGACGCGATTTATAATCACCCTCCCTAAATAAAATAATAATAAAAAACTTAATAACTTAACCCTTTTTCCCACCATTATATTTAAATTACGTAAAATACGTTACTTAACATTTGTGTACTATAGCTGGATTGGTCATGAGAAACAGCATTTAGTCGAAGCTTCTTTATTTGTAGAGGAGTACAATCTTCATAGCTTGCCTTTTTGAATGTGTTTTTATTAACAAAAAATGCGTCTTTTTATACAATTTTCTGAGCTAGTACACTGCAATGTGATTGGCTAGCCAATCAGAATATATTATATTGACCAATCACAAATTAGAACATAAATTTTACTTAAGGTACTAGCTGTCTTCCGGTTGGACCATATAGAGAGCCGCGGTCACCTAAGAGACCCATCCAACGGGGTTGTACCGTATGGAGAGCCGCGGTCTTAAAACTTAATATTTTAATATCTACAAAAAGTACAGTGCGCCTTATTGTTATTTTTTAAAGACAAATGAAGTTACTGTTGTACAATGCAATGATAAAGGGCTCTACTGTACGGGTTTAACACATGAAACTAAGACAAATAGATCACTTATTTTACATAGTTAATCTTACATTAAAATATACACTTCAACACTTATATACACTCAAACAATCAACACAATTTACACAGTTTAGTTATCCCGCACATCTCTCCCGCCGTGCGTCTATGTTGCAACTCGTCCCGGTGCGGGCTCGTTGTCTTTATACTCCGGTAGCACTATTAGTTTTCTCACAGACCTACGCAGCACTCCTCCTTTTGTCTTCACGTCCACTGCTCGTACCACACCATCTGGTCCTGGGTAGGTTGCTGTTACTTTTCCCCGGATCCACACGTTCCTTGTTAGGTTGACATCGACTATCTGCACCAGATCGTCTACTCGTACCGCCGGTCCTCGGTCATGCGGCTCCCGCCGGTGTTGTGGTTCAGGTAGGTACTCTCTCAGCCATCGGGTCCAGAAGATGTCTACCAGTCGTTGCGCAGACCGCCAGCTGAACCTGGATATGGTGTCCTTGTCGTCGAATGTCCCTGGTAGTGGTACTCCTGCGGGTCCTCCCAGCAGGAAATGGTTTGGAGTCAGGGCTTCAGAATCTTCAGCGCTGACCGACACGTGCGTGAGTGGTCGACTGTTGACTGTGTACTCTACCTCAGTCATCAGCGTAGATAGGACTTCTTCCGTTGGGTGACGTTCATGGAGTGTGGCTGCGAGTGCTGTCTTCACGGAACGTACCATTCGCTCCCATGCTCCTCCCATAAATGGTGCCCCTGGTTGAATGTATCGCCAGGAGATGACTCTCTTCGCTGCTTCTTCTGCTGTAGCCTCGTCAATTGCCTGTCGTAGTTCCCTGTCTGCTGCTTTTAGGTTGGAGCCGTTGTCCGAC
>NJDC01000423.1:83978-94675 GCA_002245475.1 Calephelis virginiensis
CCCCCCCCCCATAGTACGTGGGGCCACCTAGCGTTTCCTGGTTAGAATCCGCAGATTCTAAATTAGAAACACCAAAGGGGGATTGGTCTCCACCACTAATGCATGTGGTACCCCCCTGGGGACTAAAACTTTGAATTTGCGGCTCCATCATAATATGAGGAGGGTAGGGGGAGTGGGCATCCGGGACTCTCACCAACAAGGCGAAACGCAGCAGCAACAACGCTACTTCACGCCGGTCTTAAGTGGGAGAGTGGTACGTCCCCGGACGTGCCGGCCCATTAAGCTGCAGCCATACAGGCAAACAGCATGGCACTACCACTCGGATGGCACTACTACATGGATGAACAGCATGGCACTACCACTCGGATGGCACTACCACATGGATGAACAGCATGGCACTACCACTCGGATGGCACTACCACATGGATGAACGTACTTAGTGACCCGGGGAGACTTTAGTTGACATTCCATGAGCAATTTAACCCAGGGCCAACTCAATTATAAAGAAAGACTTACAACCCAACATTTCTCTTAATAAAAATTCCCCTTAACCCTTTTATAACTTGGTGGACGCAAACTGGTTCATGGGTGGACGCGATCTGGATTTTTTTTTTTGAAGAAAGAAAATTATTTATTTGCGGAATATGTGTGTAAATGAGATGTTACAAAAAATATTTAAGTATATCAAATTCTTGCCTCTACCATATTTTGGTTTTTGTAGACGCAAACTGGCAAAATCGCCATATTTCGATTATTTTAATTACAAAAAAATAATCACTAGACATTTTGGCTCAAACTTAGCTTAATCCTAAAATAGACTATACTACGGCTAGGTTACAGTATTAGTTAATTCAAAACTAGATCTAGAACATTTTTATATTTTACCTCAAACCTGCAAACTCCACTAAGTGGACGCGATCTGGCGAAACAACCCTAAATAAAGAACCGCTCGACCGATTTCATGCAAACTTCGCATAAGCCATCTGTTAAATAGTTCAAGCAAAGCCTAAACGTTTGGTTTGGATAGGTGAGCCCGTTCTTGAGTTAAAAAATTACAACAAAAAGTGGCATTGCTCGAAAAGTGGAAAATGATGCTCAGGTTTGCATATGTGCCCGGTTTGCCATAAACTTGCCATCCCTATCACATTGTGGGATTTAGCGTCTTCGGCTAGTCGTGGGTGTCCTGGGGGGTGATTATGTATCTCAGTTGTCAACTCAAACTGTAAAAGTGTACATCAAATGACGTCTATCTCTATTGTATTGCTGTTGGTCACTGGAGATAGCTAATACAAAACACGTCATTTGACAGCGATTCGATGTACACTCATCCATATTGTGTTGGTAACTGAGTTACATAATAACCCCCCTGGTTGTGGACTGGATAGGATGGTCGTGAGGAAATTTTTTATTTTTTTCCAGAGCTTTTTGGATAATTTTGTACTAATACTAGTCTTCATAGCAAATTTAAGACTTCTAGGACTTCAGGACTATAAATTTTTAAAGATGATATTCAAGCGAGTCAGTGACGAAATTTGCATTTAGATATCAATAAAATGTCAAGTATATGAGCAATGTGATAGAAATTTAATAATTTTATTAATAAGACTACTACAACATCATATCCTGAAAACATATTTACTTACTATTATTATTTATTTTGTATAATCCAAAACTGGACGGTAGCTGTTGGATCATAGATTGAAAGTTACCATGTTTCGTAATCTTTGCAGTTTGTCTAAAGCGCATCAAAAAGAGAGGTGTTGTAAGTTAGATGTATAATTGTGTGTCTGTGTAATATTAAATGTAAAGAGATCTTGTGAGCCATTCTGTTGAACGAGTTATTGAGATTGCTTGTATTGAGTTTGAGCAATTTATTGTAATAAGTGTACATAAGCCTTCCTGTAGGTACACCATATGATAAGTTTGAATTTAGAATGGAAGAGGTCCTATTTAAAGTCTCTAATTCAAGGACGATGTTTTTCTGTGGTAACTTCAATATAAACATATCTGAGTCATCACGCAGTCACTTATGTTTTTAAATCTATTTAGATCGTACAATTTGCTACTAAGTATTTTCTTGGAGCCCACAAGGATAACATCTACAAGTGTCACTTGTATTGACAACATATTTACAAATATGACACCTATTCATAAATCAATGTAAAAGGTGGCTAGTCTATCGCCAACCGGGCACATACCAAATTCGGAGCAATATTTTTTTATTAGAAAATTTTAAAGACCAAATTTCCTTTTTGTTGTCCTAAGATTATTTAAATACTAGCCGACCCTGTGAACCTCGTTCACTTGGCACTCGATACACTTTGCCTTCGCTGCATAGGGCTTGGCTTGAATCATATTATTATGTAAGGTGGTCAGTACGTTGAAATGTTTCTCTACATGTCACATTTCAAGTTATTTGGTCACTTTATATTGAGAGCGTCTTTCACCATCTTCAAGTAAAGCTCCACGTAAGCTACTCGTCGATTAATGTGACAAGTAATCCACGATCGCATTTCATCACATCCGAGTAGCGTTAACTACCTCATAAACTGGCCCGTAACTAACTTGCCACTTTGAGTGCCAAGTAATGTGTTTAATCGACGAGGAAGTAATCGCCGCGTCCTTTCCGCATCTGCTTACCATAATATGTCCTGTGCGTAGTTGTTATTACCTTTGTTGATTATTTGGCAAAAAAGGGTAAGTACTTATTATTGATAAATGTTGTTGGTTAAGTTTATTGAAATACAATTGGAAGAATTGGAACACAATGAATTCCCGGATTTGCTTGATTTTGGCGGTCCTCCGAACCTAGCATTAAACTGGTTGTCTACTTCGTGATACTCTTTTTTCCATGTAATGCATCAGTTTGTTTTAATAACAGTCACATCTTTAAATTTTATTACCAAACTCGTTAATACTTCACGTTCCTCCATTGTGAAGTTTGCATTTCTTTCTCTTTTTACAGGGTGCATGATATTTTTATCATGCATGATATATATATAGTAAAGTATTGTAAATCATATTGTCTCTGTGGTCTAGCGGTCTTGCATCGGACTTGACTTCTTGAGGTCCCGTATTCGATCCTCGGGTTGGGCAACACATAAACTGAAAATTGCGTATTTTCAATTTTCTAACAAAGATAATGTTGCGCGGGATTGGACATGTACCCGGTTGACGAAAGGCGTGTTTGGCCTGGTTGTCCCTTTGCCTATCTCTTCGGTGATGTGGGCGTGAAGATGCTTTTTTTATAGTACCGTAAATTACTTAAACAAAATAATCAGTACTTTAAAAATTAATGTAAAACGTACTTGTGAAGTTTTGTCAAAATCTAGACAAATCTTTTGACGTCTGATGTTTTTGACAGTAATGACAATGGTATTAGTAGGAAAAAACATTCCTTTCGTACACTGATTCGTTTAATCACCACTTATGTGGCAAGTTGTTAATTGACACTTTGCTTTCGTTGGTGAAACTGAAGCAAATTACTTGGAACTTTTAGTAGCCGAGTAGCTATGAGCGGCAAGTAATAAATCGACACTTTACTTGAGGATGGTGAAAAAGACCCTGAGTGTTGTTATGTCTGTAATATCTGAACTACAAAGCTATACTACATATATCTATATATCTATATACTACAAAATATAAAACGAATTAATTAAATCGTACTATACGTGCATTAATTTTAGCCCAATTGACATTTTGACTTTTACCGCTTTCCCACGGAAATCCACTCAGTAAGCGGGATCAAAAGTATCCTATAATATTTCTCGGAACACGGACTATAGAGATCCCGCCAAATTCTGTTACGCTCAGTTATTATATATGCTTAACCGATTGTTAAGCACATACTGTTAAATGATTTTCCAAGCGAACACAGTCGTGGGTTACATGCATTGTGTGAATTATTACCTCGATGTGTGGTATCCGTGATATAACAGAACCCTCTTTTATTCTTTTGATAAAAGCGTAACCAGCACCGTTGTCTGTGATGGTAAGTCCTAGAGAATCTTCTGTTTTGACAATTTCTATCTCCTTCGGTCGACCTTTTCTGTGAGCGAAAATAAAGTCTTCTAAGCCTATTTGTCCGCCCAGCAACTTTTTCATGTCCACTTTGTGAGTGTTCAAAGTGCAGAATAAAATCTGAAATTGAAAAAAGAAACAAATTACTTAATCAGCTTCCTTATGTCTTATTCTTAACACATAATAAGCTCACCTATGTACATACCTAATCAGTGTTTGTCCCTGGTTGCCTTATTTTTAGATAGGAAATCTCGAGGAAGTTATACAACAGAAAATAATTAAGATTTAATTTTTAATTACACGTATTGTTTACTGTTCGTGAACAAAACCGCTCTCCTGACGGACGGACGGGCGATCGTCAAACTTGCATAATTATACATATCATATTGTGGCAACAGGAAATGCGTAGTCGCCGTCGTCACCGTCGTCGCCGTCGCCATCGTGTAACATTGCCCGATCAAACGACTACAAATTTATTAAATTTATATACATATAATACAGTTTAATCATGAATACTCTTTTTTAATACTTTCTAAAGATTGTAGCGAAAAAATGATTTAGTTAGAGCTGTACGTTAAGGCCAGCCACACAAGTACGAATTCGTAGACTAGCTCTAGCGTCAGGTTATTGTATTTGTAAAATTCACACATAAAGAGACACAAATCGTGAAAGACTGATTCAAATCGATGAATTAATTACTTTTGTACTTATTTCTTTTACTTTGTACTTTGACTTTTTTTTAATAACGGTGAGATAACTATTGTGAAAATTTCGAAAGCAAAGTCACATGTTTAAATTTTCAACATAGCGATATACCTACTCGTAGTTTGTAGTCTATTTATTTAATATTTAACTCTCCAACACTACCTGTTGAAATTTTAAGATGAAAAAGGGCCTACGTTGTTCTTCAAACTTTAATCTATTTTTATTTAAATATCATCTAAAAAGTATTACACGATGATGTTCTCGAAAGAATAAATTTAGAAAGTAATGCACTGAGCACAACCGTTCCATAAGGAGTCAACCACGCGCATACCACGCGTCTATGTCGCGCGGTCTTTAAACTATAGTGTTAACGTAGTGATTATATTCTTTTTGATAGTGTTATTTTAAAACTGCGATATCTCCAAAGATATTCATTCAAATCGAGTGATGTGAAATGCAATTTTATTTTAAATTAAATACTTGTGATGAATAACGTATTTTTTTGAATAAGGATTAACGTCGTGTTTATAAAACAACCTTCGCAAATAATGCATTATTTTGAAACAAATTTGGTTAGCATAAAAAAAGGTTAAAGTGAGCTAACCTTAACAGATAGAAATGTGCTGCCGCGGACTTTTTTTTAGTACTTTTAAAGGGGAACAATTCTTTCGTACATGACTTTTACGAAACTTTCACCGTTAACGCAGCGCACGCTCTCAATAGGAAAAAAATCCTCAATTTTAAAACATTTATCATTGGTGCTCCGCTTCTATTGATCTTAGGAGATGATGTATAGCCTATAGCCTTCTTCAATAAATGGACTTTCTAAAACTGAAAGTTCAAGCAAACAAACTCTTAAGCTTTTTAATATTAGTATAGATAGTATAGATTTTGGTTCCGAGCTCTTACAAAAAAAAATAGACGAACTGCTTTCATTCCAACTAGTCATAAAAGGCGAGTTTCGATTCATTTAATTAAGAGAAAAAATATTAGCGTTCTTTTATTTAGCGTTGACGTGGTTTTGAACGTTTCCATGTTTGTATTCTTTTATAACAAGGTTGATAAGTATACTTTTGATTGAATTATCGCTATAAATATAATATTTCGTTCCTCATTAAGTGCCTAAATACAAAGTTTCACTGTTATATTTTCAAAAATGACGATTTTCCATACGACCATTCATCGCCTGTTTTCACCCATTCTCTCTCATTTTTCAGTGATAATAAGTAGCCTATGTTCTTTCGTTTATCATAAAGGGTCGAAATATAAAGTTTACTGCTACAGCTTTAAAAATGACGAATTTACATATAAACAGTCATCCCCTCTTTTTACCCATTCTCCCTCAATTTTCGCTATAAAAGTAGCCTATGTTCTTTCATTCCTAATAAAGTGTCTGAATACAAAGTTTCACTGCTATATCTTCAAAAATGACGATTTTTCATACGAACATTCATCACCTCTTTTTACCCATTCTCCCTCACTTTTAGGATAGGATTTTGATTGAAAATAATATGGAATAGTACCTTTTTATAAAATTAGTATTAAAATTTAGTTTTAGCACATTATTTTTTTGCAGACTAAAATAATAGGGTTTAGTCCCCCTTTTAAAAGTGTTAGAACTTAAGTTTGTTGTATTCATTCTATCAGACACCAATTTTTCCAAGTTTTGCTTGTATTCAGAAAATGACATTTTTGGTTTATCTAAAGGATTATGTAAGCTTTGTTTATGATTTAAGTATGCAGTTTTATTTTTTGAAAATGACAAAACTTTACTAACATAATCCTGATATTCTAGTTTGTAGTTATATATTATAAAAATTTATATAGTATGTCTAGTTAGGTATTATAGTTTTATGAGTGAAATGTTTATATTGTGCTCTACTATTATCTAAATCAATGAAGGTACAGTTACTATATTGATTTGCAATTAATTTTAATTTATAATTTAGTAGTCCTACATTTACATATCTATGAGCTATAATTTTTAAAAAATACTCATGCTTACACATTTTCAGTTTATCTAAGATATTACTTACATTTGTAAAAACTGAATAAGGATCACAGTCATTAGTGCCAACCGCTATTATGGCGTAATCTCTATTACATAAACTAGAAAAGTCTCTAAAACTATGCACAATTTGAGACGAATATGC
Source organism: Calephelis virginiensis (assembly GCA_002245475.1). Taxonomy (NCBI): domain Eukaryota; kingdom Metazoa; phylum Arthropoda; class Insecta; order Lepidoptera; family Riodinidae; genus Calephelis; species Calephelis virginiensis. The sequence goes on from NJDC01000423.1 coordinate 90,857, forward strand.
ATTGGGTTTTACTGTTGCAATTACCGAGTGTGACTTTTCAGCTACTAACAATTTAGAAGATAAGCCACATACTCTCTGGTTGCCTAGTATCAAAACCAGTTCTCTAGTTGCTTTTTGACTTTATTTAATTTTGTTTACCGAACTAGATTCTATTGACACGCATTTGCTAGACTGAAGAACAGAGTTCTTTTGAGATAAAATTTCAGAGTTTTTTAGAGCATTTTCTTGAGAAGATATACTAACATAAGAACTATCAAGAACACTGTTTTACCTTTTGACCGATTCAAGTACCTAACTTGTTTTTTGGGGTAGATCTTTTACTTGTTGTTGCGTGGAGTAACATTATTAGAAGGTGTACCCGTTGCTACTTCTTTTAAGATTGCAATATTTTTACACTGCTCTTCGTTCACTTTCCGGAGTGTGTTGTTTTCCAAAATGAGATTTTCAATTTCACTATGTGCACTTTCAAGTTGATTTCTCAATGAACTAATTTCATCGTGTAGAAGATCCGGTAAGCTTCTTGCTAAGGATTCTGAATTCGACGTTTCAAATTATTTTACGGATTCATTAGACAAAGGAAGATTCTTTCTTCTCAGAATGACATTATTAAAATCAATTTTACCGAAGTCGATATTTTCAAAAGTCGAATTAATAATTGATATTGTATTTAACAAAGAATATATAAAAACTACGTAATAAGAGACGGGACTTCCATAGATACATGGCAAACCCGAATTTGTGTAAAGTTAACTTGAAAAATTATAACCCGTATAATTTGAAAGTAAGTCTAGCATTCAGATATAAGGCAACTAGTGTCATATGATTTGGGCGAATAAAAAACATAGCAAACTTATTTTTTTTATTTTTGTAAAAAAATAGGGAATGATCGAAATGTTCTTCTTTTTGCTCGTCACAGTTAATAAATTTAAATAAATGCTTGGAAATAACAGCACATTTTATAGAAGAGAAAAGATTATTTTTATGTGCATTATTTTCAAAGTATTCATTTGTATCGTTAACAATTGTACCGAAACACCTAACTACACCTTAGGATAGGTAGTTTAGTTGGTTCTTGCCATCAGTATATTCTTTACAATTTGGTCACTGTAGCGTCCTTGATTCACTCTACACACTTTAACTTGATAAGTTGAAATAAAAGGAACTTGATAGTAATACTTGATATTTATTGATCCTTGATTTGATCAATGACTCAGGAATGATAATTTGATAATTACTTGATATTTAATATACTTGATTGAATACTTTATTGGATGAATATTATCGCCTCTGTGGTCTAGCGGTCCGGGTGTTGGACTGCATGAGGTCCCGGGTTCGAATCCCGGGTCGGCCAACACAAAGAAAATTGGATTTTTCCAATTTTCTATTAAAAAAATGTTGGTCGGGATCGGAAATGTGCCCGGTTGGCGATAGGCTTGCCACCTATCACATTGTGGGACTTAGTGTCTTCGGCTAGTCGTGGGTGCCTTGGTTGTACCTCTGCCTACTTCTTCGGGGATATGGGCGTGAAGATACTACTTTCTAATATACTTGATATAATTGTTGATCCTTGATATGATCAATGGCCGGGTGTGCGAGCACGCGCGATCGCCTTGATAAATCGACACGTACTGAACTCAATAAAGTTAATTACTAATTACTTGAGCGCATCACAAATGCTAGCTCTTGTAAAACCCTAAAAATGCTTGACGTACGATTTGGATTGTACAGTCACTCACTTATTTTTAATTTTTTTAATATTTCATAAACAACCCATCTTGCAGTGTAAGCACGAGAATGAACATTCATATTTTTAAAGAAAGAAACACTTGTACTGTTTTACTTATCACTTATTACTTACAAAGTAATAAATTATAAGTGATAAGTAAAACAGTACAAGTGTTTCTTTCTTTAAAAATATGAATATTTGGAAGTTTTACCAAGCGCCGACGATGGAAAATATCAAATATACGAGAATGAACATTCACCTGTTCTGTTCGGGCCTGCTCTAACACCATTTCCATATTTTTCTGAAGCGTTGGACGATCCGGCTCACCGCTTCTATTATTTCGAAGCAACGATTTTGAATTTATCATTTGGTCTGCAGGGTCATCTTTACAATTAAAAGTCTCATTGTGAAATTTAATTATCCTCCTAATAAGTAAGAATTTAAATGTGCAGTTGAAGCTGTGGCATATTGGGGCGTTATTGGGACATGTTTAGGCTCTTACCTGACCAAAATAGTTTTCTATAGGGTCCGAGTTAAAATACATCGGCCTTATTAATTTTTAAATTAAAACATTCAAAAAACTGACACAATCTTGTAAAACTTTATAATGTACCTTATTTCGATTTTATTGAAATATGGCACAGATTTTTCATTGGGAATCAATATATTTGCTTTCATTAAGTCTTTTAAGGCCTTGTCAAAATTCATGATGTCGTGAATTGTCACTAACGGCAATTCCAAACTCTTTTCCCTTATTTTTCTTTATTTTGTTTGTATAATTCTTTTATTTAAGTTTTTTTTTAGCAAAAATTCATAAAATTCAAAATGTAAATATGATTGTGAGACAGACCATGACTGTCAAGTCAAAAATTACATAAAGTTTTTATTGCAAATTTTAAATATTGTTTCTAGATAGGTAATCTACGAATAAATAGGATGTACAAGGCATATGATATTTGGCTTAGGCTAGGTCCCAACAAAGTAACCAACAACATTTTATGATTATTTCAATTCAATAGTTGTAGTCTGGCTGGGACTTTCAGTTTGTAAATGTAAATGGTATCCAATATAACAACTGACAACTATTTAAAGGTATTAACTGTAAAGACATACTCAACGCCAACCTGCAGATTTTTTTAGCTGATAGAAGACATTTACATGCAGCAGAAACCTTTTTAAACTCAATGTAGTTTTTCATGTTAACACTCTGAGAGTACTTGTTTTCAGCTGCTTTTCGATGCCGAACTGCAACCATACACTCAAGAGTCTCACCAGGGATGAGGTGGGATTTTATGTTGACCGGATTTTTTTTACCGCGATATGTGTATCTGCATACACTACTAACAAGAAGGACGTGTGCTCTTTGGGGACTTATATGGAAATATAAGTAGTATTGTAAATTATAATTGCAACTATATTTATATTTGGACTATGGGTAGGGATATTGATTTATTGAAAAAGAGAAGATTTATTTATTAATAGAGCGCAACCTGCTTTGCCGTCGTCTCTGTCATCGCTGAGACAGACGTAACCTGAAATTCTAAATATAAAACCAGGCCTTAGCCATGTCTCAGAGATAGCAAAGACGACGGGTTTATATGTGTTAGCTAAGTAGGCTATGGGGCTGATTATGTACCTCAGTTGCCCACTTAAAATGGAATAGTGTACATCAAATAGCTGTCAAATGACGTCTTTTATATTTGCTATCTCCAGTGACCAACAGAAATGCAGTAGAGATAGCAAACACAAATGACATCATTTCATTTACACTTTTGCAGTTTGAGTTGGCAACTGAGATACATAATTACCACTAATGTCTGAAACTTTGTTTCTAATCTAATCTAATTTAAAATCTACCGTCATTTGTTAGTATTTTTTTTTATTTATTTATTGTGCGCAGTTTCATTCCGATACTGCACAATATAAATTTTCTGTGATTATTTGTTTGAAGCAATCTGACGCAATTTTCAATATCTCCATTATTGAAAATTGAACACCGTGCAGTCATTAAGTACCTCAATAAAAAAGGCCTATCACCAAAAGACATCCATCAAGATATGGTGAGCACTTTGGGGGAGTCTGCTCCATCGTAT
>NJDC01000423.1:96288-125098 GCA_002245475.1 Calephelis virginiensis
GGGGGTCAAATTTCTGATGGCAAGAGACAACCGTGACCGGTATGTTAGGCTGAATGTGCATGTCCACTGGCTACCCAAAACCTCCGCAACTTGTGCCATGCTCTCCGGCACAACCTAATTGCATGAGACTCCAGATGACAATATGAGAAGTGAACTATTCAAAAAAGTAATAAATGAACGGAAACAGGGAAATTTTAAAACAAAAAGGTAAGTAGATGTTAATAGTTGAACATGATTAAAAAGCACTTTTTCAGTTTTAGCCCTCAGTTTCTATAATAATATAAGTTCTCAGGTTTTTCTAAGTGACATTATACTACGAGTATATAAATTGTTTATATAAATAAACTTAGTTGTTTATATAAACATCCACGAAAGTTAGGTATTAACGAATAAACCCATGACAATTATTTCGTACGAGATATTAAGATGAAAGGGCTACATATGATATGGAAGCATTTCACTCTTCTATTTCTTATTTTCTTTTATTCACAGTTCCTGATTAATAGCCAAAATAGTAATCTGTAGTACCTACTGAATTATTTTAAAAAACATAATAGTACGAGTAACAACGACAAAGGCAACAATATTTAATGAAATTGACAATGACAGACTTGTCGACGATCACGTGTTCGTGATGGTGTCGTGATGGTGTCGTTACGATATTATAATGATATCACAACTGTCATAGTATTAGTGACTATGTCCGAACTGGGTTTGTGATGATATTGTGGCGGTGTTTCGAAGGTGTCCTGATGATGTCGCGACTGTGTCGTAACGATATCGTGATGTGACACTTTTGGTAAAAGTGCTAGGGTCGTATCGATGTCACGTCGATATCGTGACGTTCTCGTGACTGTGTCGTGGCGGTGTTTCGGTTGCAAAGAATATATTATACTTAAGAATGAAAATAAAACATGTATATTACCACGTAATACATTTACATATATCTAAATATTTTAAATGTTTTGATTAAATTTATACATATCACTTTCAAATATCGCTATCTTAAAAAACAAAATACTTATCTGAAATTCCATTCATAATTGGGGGAGTCTAAAGTACAAAAAAACATATTTTTTTATAGTACGCCAGGTGTGTGTGTGTGTATGATTGTGTGTGTGTGTGTATGTGTATGATTGTGTGTGTGTGTGGAGGGGGGGTTCTTTTATAACAGTCTGCCAATTTCTTTTGTTAGTAATACCAAAGACAATATTATATATAATAGACCTTCAATGTCCTATGTCATTGTGTAATTCGATATGTAACTCCTTTCTAAGACAACAGATGTCGCTGTGGGTATCAAATTTTCTTATAACGACGGTTTTTACAAATTATACGTCTGATCTGAACCTTACATCAGTGTAATAGCAATGTAAATTTATTAGATGGCGCTGTTCCCAGTCATTCTGAAGTAACCTTTCATATTTTACGCTATTCCTTAATTTTTATTGTGAACTAGCCGATCCGGCGAACTTTATATTGCTTGACTTTAATAGTTTTTAACAGTTTATATGGATTGAGGAATTGTTTAGTGATGCGATTAGCACGCGAAATGAGAATATACAGATTTATAATAATATTAATACAATATAAATATCTTTTAAATTTTTTTAAACAAAATATTTTTTTAACACAAATAATTAATTTTTAGTATCTAATAATACATAAAATAGATAAAAAAATTGGAAATCCACTTTTTCTTTTTGTTGACCGATCTGGAAATCGTACCCGAGATCTCATGAAGTCAACTCCAATACCTAGACCGCTAGACCACAGACAAAGATAACCACACTCACAGAGGCGAGGCAGGGGCAACCAGGGTGCGCAGGATTAGCTCGAAAGTTATGTAAATGGCTCCACAATTTAATAGGTGGTTAATATATCGGCGATCAGTAGGGTTACTCTTGAATCTCGATATCATGCGAATTGGAAATTAGAATCGAATATGTCACTTTAGGTACTTTTGAAGACAGAATTAGCGGATTATTAACATTTAGTTACAAATTAATTTAACGAATAGGTAGTATGATAAAATAATTTACTATTAACTAAATGGTAATAATTGTGTTCAACAGTACCTACCTAAAATGACATACCTATTTGATTCCAATTACCAATAATGCATGAATGGAGCTTTGAGAGTAACCCCACTGGTACTAGGCACTTATACAATCTCGGGTAACGTTTCTTGAAAAAATTGAAATAGGTACCTACCTATCAAATTTTTGTGTTTGTTGACCCGGAAATTTATCTCAGGACCTTGTGTAGCCAACGTCAACGCCATATCTGATTAATTTGTTATTAACTAGCAGTTAGCTGTTTACCCGTGACTTTATTGGTTTATAAGTAAGTAGGTAGGTATTATTGGTTGAATATGATTTTCATACCTACCTACTTAAGCTTTCGACCCTCATTGTGGTCAATTGGAGGTTGATTTAAACAAAAATAGATGACCTTATTTGAACTCGTCTTTAATTAGATAGGTACTTACTATACCATAAACCTGTGCATGGCGAATTTAATTAAAATCGATCTGGTGTCTTCGCCATGGCAGCTTAAGAGGCAGACAGATTTTCGCATTTATACCTAATATTAGTACCTAAATACCTATAAATATTATACCTGAAAGATTTGTATTTGTTTGTAATCAACAATAGGTACCTAGATCGGTCGGTACTTACCTATTTACAAGCTTATAATATATAGGTATAATAGTGTTTTATAATTATGGAAAAGTACCTACTTAAGTACCTGTTAAGATTTTGCATGCAAACAAGTTCCTAGGTACCTAGGACACAATTACTTCTGACTCATTCCCCTACAATTTAAGCGTAGTGAAAATGTAAGTACCTACCTACTAAACCGAAAAAACTGCAAGTACCTACCTAATCGAGTCGATTTCAACAGGTAGGTAAATCATTTTCGTAAAAAAATCAAGTATTTTCATCAATTTTCCAGGGATTCCATCATCAGATCCAAATTCAGTGGCAAAGGACCATATCGAAAGACTTACCTTCGCTCTTTTAAATATATTTTTAAATCGGTTCATACTTATATGACGACGAAATCGATTAACATACGTAAACAAAAAATACCTAGAAGTCGAAAATATCTACAACCTCCTCCTATTTTCTATTTCCGTTGGAAATTAGTCCATAATCTCTCAAAAAATAATAAAGGACTCGTGACCCTGATCGAAAATTATAAGAGGTACCTACTTATGTTGTCGCCGTATTTCATACTGTGATTTTCGTTTCACTGGCCGCTATATCGGCCAGCGGCCTCCCTGTGAGCTAGCTTAAATACCTACCTATCTCGTGAGGTGCTTTTTTTAATTCCATAATGATTAGATTGCGTTAATCGTGATTAACGCAATCTAATCATCATTGGCCGGAAGACGTCCACTGCTGGACATAGGCCTCCCCTAAAGAGCACCACAAGTTAGGTTCTTGCTCCGGTTCCGAAATCTCCTGAGAAAAACCGGAGATTGGCAAAACCGGTAACATTCGGTTTTTTTTTCCTAATCATGAGATATTTTTGATATTTTACATAGGAACATCCTGAAAATTTAGTAATTTAATTTAATGTTACCGACCTACCGAATCATTTATCTTTTTAAAAAAGAAGTGCCAAAATATAACATACAGAAGCATCATCAATAAATATTTTGAATATGTAGGTATACTGAAACTGATCATGCTAGGGAACATTTCAATATAATTAAAGGTTTTCGATTATTATAAACACTTGGAACCACTAGACAAACTGGCTAGAAAATATGGCTATATAAATATGGACATATAAATATGGCAATTATATGGCTGTTCTTGGCATCTCAGTTAATTCAAAAAGTTTTTCGGCAACATTTTTTTTAATGATGGCCGCGTTTCATTTTAAAGGCTGACCTGACACAGTGAAAATGCTTTGCTTCCTGAACTAAAATCAATTGTTATAAATTACTATCTGACCTGGCAGACGTTTTTCTGCTTTTTTTTTTGCTGTGATTCTCAGACCTACTCAATATGGTCACATAATTTCATAAGAATCGGTCAAGCCGTTTCGGAGGAGTACGGTAACTAACATTGTGACACGGGATTTTTTTGTGTAAGATTATGTAGGTATACCTATTTATAATAACCATTAATTTTGTGTGTGTGTCTGTATAGTATCACACCACAATTGTGTTAAATGTTTCAAAGTTATAATTTAAGCTTTTGAGATTTTGTTTTAATTACTTCTAATAACAGAAATCGATTGCTTTTTATAGAAATTTAATTGATCCCTCACGAGTCGCCTGAAAACCTAAAATAGGGTATATAATATTATAGACAATTGATTGAGAAAAAATACCGGAGATAATAATTTTCTCCGGTGCAAACCTCTACTACAAGTCAGTTTCACCAGCTACCTATATCCAGCGACTCCCCTCGACTTTAACCAGATCATCAGTCCGCCGGGTGTGAGGTCGTCCAACATTACGTCCCCCGGTGCGGAGCCACCACTCAAGAACATTTCTCCCCCAGCGGTTGTCGGTTCTGCTAGCAATGTGGACTGCCCATTGCCATTTCAGGTTGCTGACTCTCTGGACTATGTCGGTTACTCCCCTTCTCTTGCGGATCAACGAATTACGGAACATATCTCGCAAAGAAACACTGAGTATAGCTATCTCCATAGCATGCTGAGCAACTTTGAGCTTATTTAAGAGGCCTACATTTAACAGCCAAGTCTCATGTTCTCAGGTCCATATGTCGTCACCGGTAATGCACACTAGTCGAAGACTTTCAACTTTAGGCTCTGCGGTAATTTGGACAAGAAGATAACCTTCAGCTTCCCGAACGATGCCCATCCGAGTTGGATTCGGCGGTCGACCTCTTTCTTATAGTTTAATTTATCTAACTGAACAGCTTGATCTAGTTATACACACTGATCAACAACTTCAAGAATTGAGTTCCCAACTTGAAATAGAATAGGTGCAACATGAACGTTTGACTTGACTTTCGTCTTGTCAAAGTTCATTTTAAGACCCACTTGTTGGGAAACTTCACCGTGGTCACCGAGCATGTTGCTCAAGCCTTCCAGCGATTCCGCCATGACCACAATATCATTTGCGAATCGAAGGTGAGTGATGTACTCGCCGTTGATATTTGATGACTGGAGCCGAGGCTTTTTCAATCCAGAAGCTTGAAGACATCTTCCAGTGCAGCATTAAACAGTTTTGGAGAAATCGCGTCTCCCTGTCTCACACCTTTTTGCAACCGGATCGGTTTCGAGCTCTGATCCTGTAATCAGAACGATATTTAGATATAGGCTTTTTCATACAACACCTCAACACTTCGATGTATTGATAGTCGATGCTGCACTGCTATAATGACTGAAGCACCGCCCACATCTCAACGGATCGAAAGCTTTCTCGTAGTCCACAAACGTTAGACATAATGGACAATTATGCTCCTCGAACTTCTGTATGATCAGGCGCAGCGTGTGAATATGGTCTATGGTGCTAAAGCCTTTACGGAATTTCGGGTGAGTCAGGTGAGTTTGGCTCGAGGGTCTTTAGCCAAACTAACAACGGGTCGTGTAAAATTGTACAGCTGTCCATAGAACTTCTCGACCTCTCTCAAAATCTCAGCCTTAGATTAAATCACGGTGCCATTTTCGGCCTGCAGTTTTGTCAATTGGGTCTGGCAGCCAGACAAATCCCTAGTGAACACCTTGGAGCCCTTATTACGCTCGATAGTTTGTTTAATACGAGAGGTATTAAAGGAGAGACATGCGCAGGTCTTTCCTCAACGTCTTGGAGACTTGTCTGTTTAACTCCCTTCACTTTTACATGTCAACTGAAGACAGCAACCACATTTCATCCCGTTCGCCAATGAATTTGAAAGTAAGGTCTGAGAGCTTTACAGTTCTTTTCTTGCTTCGGATCTTAATAAATTTTGACTCGGCCTCTTAGACAGCTTGCACAAAGCCATTGTTTAAATCGTCCGTTAATTCGCAATCTGCCAAGCTTTCTAATCGATCTTGAAGTTCGAGCTGAAAGTTTTCGAGATCTTGGCATTCGACTGGGGTGGGTTGGGGTTGGTGGTCAATTCAATGTGCCTCTTACCATCGGATGATCACTGCAGGTTTTCAGCCTATTGCTCACAGAGGCATCATTGAATATGTGGCTACTGGTAGACAAAATGAAATCTATCTGATTTTTTGTTGACCCATCCGGGCTACTCCAGGTCCATTTACGATAAGTATAGCTTTTTTCTGAAAAAAGAATTCATCGTACAGAATCCTTCCTTGTCCAGAAATTTAGCCAATCGTTTGCCCTTAGGCAATTAATTAAGTAATTGTAGTCTAATGAAAGTTGCTAGTAAAACTCATGAATCTTATCTCCAATTAACTAACACGCATAAAATCATTGTTCTCAACAACGATCATTGTCACGTTGTCACGCTGATAATGACGTTACCAATAATGATCTCTTTGTAAAAAACATGTTGGAAAATGTTCAAGAACAAACATTTTGAACTAGCTGCTACCGCGGCTCCGCCCGAGTAGTCTATTTATTGAATATTTAACTCTCCAACGCTACCCGTTGAAATTTTAAGATGAAAAACGGCCTACGTCCTTCTTCAAACTTCAATCTATTTTTTTAAAATATCATTTAAAAAGTATTACACTATGATGTTCTGGAAATAATAAATTTAGAAAGTAGTGCACTGAGCACAACCGTTCCGTAAGGAGTCAACCACGCGCATACCACGCGTCTGTGTCGCGCGGTCTTTAAACTATAGTGTTAACGTAGTGATTATATTCTATTTGATAGTGTTATTTCAAAACTGCGATATCTCCTAAGATATTCATTCAAATCGAGTAATGTGAAATGCAATTTTATTTTAAATTAAATACTTGTGTTGAATGACGTATTTTTATGGATAAGGTTATCGCTATAAAAAGTAGCCTATGTTCTTTCGTTCCTCATTAAGTGTCTAAATACAAAGTTTCTCTGTTATATTTTCAAAATGACGATTTTCCATACGAACATACATCACCTGTTTTTACCCCAATTTTCTCCCCCAATTTGCGCTATAAAAATAAAGTGTCTGAATACAAAGTTTCACTGTTATATCTGGGGTTGTCACCCGTTCTTTATAATAAAGTATTGTACTTTATTTCAGGTAATTATACTCTATACTTTATAAGAATAATAAAGTACGCAAAATACTTTATTTTGAATATTTCGGGTTTTTTTTTTGGATTTCGTAAAGTTTAATCGTATTTTATTGCTAAGAGAAATTTATCGATCCATGCTGAATCGATGTTACTACTAGCGCAACATAACGTATGCATCTGAATTGACTATTCTTCTGTAACGACATCATTTAGATGCAGTTATAAAGAAAATGTTGTTGCATCTAAATCAGCCTTAACATATCATACTATAACATACAATTTGTCCTATAATAGCATGTACCATAAAAATTGAATAAAAATATTTATGTAAACTTGGCTACAGCTACAGCAGTTCGTCTAGCTAGAACAAAAATGGAAGCACTAGTTACAGAGGCCTTGGGTCCTTATTCAATACAAAATGCATTACATGATATTAATACAGATAGTGATAGATACAAACAGATGCCTCTAAAAAATATTAAACTGTTTCCGTTAGTGATACGGAAGTTTAAATCTGCAAAAACTTAATGTACTTACATATGGATTTCTTATTGAGAAATTTCTTTATTAAACACACTTTATAATCCAATGTGCACTTCTGAGGGTTTCGAAGAACTACCTATCAGCTGCACAAAAATGTCAGCACATACTTAGCAATTCTGAAGATACATTTTTAAACTTATATAAAATAATTTCATTTTATTCTCTTTTCCGGCGACATTCTCTTTTACCGAATAAGTTTTTTCTATCATGAATAGCAAATGGCGAGGTGGAAGAAATTTAATTTTTATTCTCTTTTCCGGCGACATTCTGTTTTACCGAACAAGTTTTTTCTATCATGAACAGCAAATGGCGAGGTGGAAGAAATGGAGCGTCTAAACTTAATAAAAAGTGAAAAAATGTTATTATTAATTTATTTTAATTTAAAAGTTGAATGTAAAGACACTCTGGAATTATTTAGGAAAGATTCAAATTTGCTAAAAACAACAAATTTAAATATAATAGATGACAAAGAAAAGTACAGGTATTTATCTGCAATTCTTTGTGTAATTGTTATATCTTCTATTATTTTGTGATATTTTCATTTTGTGCCTATTCTTGTGCAATAATTGAGTATTTATATAAATAACAAAAGTGTACTTTATTCTAATACTCAGTACTTTTTTTTCTTACCCTTAATTACCAAAGTACTTTTATTTGAAAAGAAAAAGGTGGCAGCCCTAGTTATATCTTCAAAAATAACGATTTTCCATACGAACATTCATCACCTCTTTTTCCCATTCTCCCTCTTTTTTTAGTGATAAAAATTAGCCTGTGTTCTTTCGTTTATCATAAAGTGTCTAAATACAAAGTTTCACTGTTACAGCTTTAAAAATGACGAATTTCCATATGATCATTCATTCCCTCTTTTTACCCATTCTCCCCTACTTTTTTGCAATAAAAAGTAGCCTATGTTGTTACTCAGGCTCTATTTTATCTCTGTACAAAATTTCATCAAAATCGGTTCACTGGTTTAGGCGTGAAAGCGTAACAGACAGACAGACAGAGTTACTTTCGCATTTATAATATTAGTCTACTGACCGGGCCCGCGGTGACGCGTGATAGCCGATAGCAGTCGATGGGTATACATATATACCTATCGACTTTTCAACTTTTTCCAACAAGCTTTTACAAGTTTGCATTCAGTTCATTCGGTGGATAAATATACGAAAATAAAGTTGAATAATATTTTTCTAAGAGAAATGTATACGCTTGGTCGACTCCTTACGGAACCGTTGTGCTCAACTTCCATCGCCATAATGTCAGTGCTTGCTGTGAAAGTGTTCCGGTTCGGGGGCTAATGTAGTCGGTAAACTTACTTTTGTTCGTGACCGACATTCAGGGCTCAGGTTGGCAACGCGTCATTACCACCTTTGGTGTCTCTAGGTGGCGTGAATTTCTTATCATTAGGAAATCCGTCTGCGTGTATGCCTTCCATTATCATAAAAAAAAACAAATTAGTAGTAAAAAAAACATACAAATAAGGTCACCTGAGGTAATTGCGTACCATTTTGAGTTCGGCGAAGTTTGAATTCTTTTTACAAAATATATACATATAGTAGTTATACAAAATCTTTAATTACAAATGAACTTTAAAACAATACCAAAACAATATAAATTCGTTTGTTTTTTTGCCTATGTAATAATATAATAAGTTATAAAGGATTTTTAAAAAATTACAATTTTAGACGCATTTTCTCGTTTTGGGGTAATTGCGTCTTTAGTTAATAAAAATTTAAAGTGGCTAACTTCCATGATCGGAGTTTTTATATAACGACCTTATTTACGCATTAAAAAGAAATATCTTAATGGATCTAAAAAAAAAGGCTTGTTTTATGGATCGTAGGAATATTTTAGTAGAGATTGGGAAAATGCGTCTAACTTTTCATCGTCGCATTTACCCCATACGCAATCCAGATGTTCTCAACATTTCAGGTGTACATAACACATACTTTGTAATAACGCAAGGCCGATGGTTAATTTGTATTAACTCTCCCTTTCACACCTACGTTCAAATCCCACCTTTGGATAATATTATAAATTGCATTGTTTTATGGCAGTATTCACACTTTTCTTCAATGTAAATCGTCATAAATGGTGAAAACGTAAAAAAAAACTACATCATAAACTTATTATTACCGCTTTTGCATGTTCAATATTAATTTTATTGGTAAATGAATAAGGGCCTATCGGTATAGCATTGAGAAACTATCCACATCCAAAGTATTTTTGGACCGTATAAAATGGGTCTTAGGCCATGGAGACGTAAGCTTTTGATCAATGTCCGGGCTCCTTTGCAGAATAGTCCATCTGCCTTCCTGCCAGGCAGCTCGTAAAAGGCGAGCATAGGCTTACCGTCACTAACACCGTGACGTCTGACTAGGTGGTAGAGTTTCGCAGCGACTCACCCGGATTGGTACCACCGCCTTACCTATTCCTGCCGCCATAACGTCATGACGTGTTCCGGTTTGGAGGGTGAGTTAGCCGGTAAACTTACTTTTGCTCGATGCTTAACATCCCGGCCTCAGGTTGGCAACGTACCATTACCACATTTGGTGTCTCTAGGCGGCGTGAATTTCTTACCATCAGGAAATCCGTCTGCTTGTTTGCTTTCCAATATCATAAAAAAACTTACGATATATTTTAGTATCACCATGGCGGTAGGTATAATCTAAATTCTAAATTGAAATAAAATTTATATTTCAAAAACGGTTGTCAATCCCTGGATTTAGGACTGATACGCAATTACCCAATGACAGCAGATGCATTTACCCCATATATTCAAAGCATACCCAAAAATTTAAAGTAATGATTTCTTTAAAAATAAAACGATTTCGATTAAAATTATTATCTGTATCGATAACCACATTAAATTGCAAGCGTCATGTAATAAAATCAAAACTGTAGACTAAGAAAACTAAGAGATTCTAAAAGATTTGAAACACTCATCTCACTCGACGAACTTGGCAGGAAATGTGTGATTTTAAATATGGCTGACAATTCAAAATCGTGATGCTAAACGCCCCCTATTACAATTTCAAGTAATGATTTTAGTTAAAATAAAGAAGCATGGATGGCGAAAGTAATTTTATTTTAAATAAGATAGGAGAAATATCAAATAGACGCAGTTACCTCAAAGACGCAATTACCTCAGGTGACCTTCAGTAGGTTTTTAAGGAAACGCAATTAAGCTGTTCCATCATCCATCTTAGGACCATTCGCAACGACCTAATTAAAATAGGTACATTCGGCGCTCTTTAACGTGAGACGATTGGTTGTAAGCGATTTTATACTTTGATTATTACTTACATTTTAGATTCATTTTTTATTTGAGGCTGCGACACCGTGACCTTGAGAAGTCTCTGATTTAAGCCGGTATAAGTGAGTATGTTACCTTACGCAAAATTGCAATCTATTTACTTCAAGTTAGAGCTTACAATCTTAAGCACAAAGAAGAAAGTGCGCCGAATTGGCTATTAATATAATTTATGTACCTACCTACCTACCTACCTGCGATCGCCACGTTATTCACGGTAACTATATTATTATACTAGCTCCATTTTTTTCTAATCTCTAATAATATATATTTCTAATAAGTGTACTAATAAAATACTGTTACAAAAATGTATTTTGGTTGAAAACTTATCAATTGCCCTCCTCCTCCTCCTACCAACAAGAGGCCTAACATCCGGCTGCAAGACAGCGACGCACCTGAATATCTATGTTTTCCACAAGCCACGGTTGTCTCTTACCATTAAGACAGACATGTGTGTTGTTCACAAAAACTTTTGAATTACCACTAGTACCTACCAAAATCTTTTTATAAACAGACATCGATGGCAGACTAGATTTTTTTTTAAATATTAAAAATAAACACCTATTTTAAGATCTGGGATTCGAACCTGTACCTTTTCAAACTCAGGCGACTGCTATAACTGTTACACCACGCCGAGATTGAAGGTTGGGGTGAAAATAACTATTATAACTAACTAACCGCAAGGCTCGAGTTCGATTCCTAACGGTGGCAAAAATCTATGTGATAAACGTAAGTCTGTATTTTTGGTGTCTGGGTCTTATTTTTGGCAAAATTTTGCCCCAAATTAAGCAATTACCTAGGTAAGTATACATATTATTCTTGTGTTGTGTCAGAGATTAGTAAATATATAATACATGGAAATAGTTAAGTACCTAAATGTTAAAATAAATTATTTAATAAACACCCAGACCCGGAAATGACTTAAGTACCTATTTAAAAAACAAAATAAAACAGGTTAATGAAACAAATTAAATCTGGGTTTAGTAACCTGTGCTTTGAATTATTAGTTAATTTGTTATCAGGCAACATATTTATCCACTAAACCATACTGACGTCAAATTAGAATACGAAAATATCTTTTGTGTAAAGAGGCAATATACCTACTTACAAGAGCTAATTTGTAATAAATGAATAATATGAATACTGCAACCATAATTATGCGTCATCTAGCTAATTAATGTGCGTTATTTAGTCAACTCTCCTACATCCTATTCACCTGTCATATATTATATGAATAATCTAGATGGCGTTGTGCGATTGTCAGAAAATGGCAAGCGAAGTAGCTAAACACTACCAGTTTCTGACAAACGCACAACGCCATCTAGATTTAGTCAGAATTTCAGGGGAACGGTTTTAATGTATGACATTGTCAATCTATTATATTTACTAGTCTCTGGTAATACATATAATAACTACCACCTTAGTACTACTAACTACAAACATTTCTGTCCCATCATAATTACATATTATGTAGGCAGCGTTTCCGCTAAAACTCGTTTTAATTCGGACGACGTTAGTGAATGAATAGTAACTCTTGTATTAAGTTTGTTATACAAAGATATTGATTGTGCAGTATTTTTTTTTAAATTTGATTTTACAGTATGGTACTTTGTAAATATTGGTACCTCTACGTCTCTGAGTTGAGTTAGGGAGAATATAAGGTAAGCGTCGGTGGGTCAATACTTAACAGTATTACACTTAAGATGTAAATCTAGCGGATCGTAAGTAATTTGTATGAGTTACTAGCTGTAACGGCGAACATCGTTCCACCTGTTCAGTATATGAAATTATTCCCATTTTCCTTGCAACTTTCTCGGTTTTTATCTTCATAAGAACCTTCTCCCGATAATAACGAACACAATAAAAAATAATTAGCCACATCGATCCAGTCGTTTCGAAGTTATGCGTTTACCAACACACTTAGCGATTCATTTTTATGTCATAAAAGATGAAGGTCAAAAGTTGAAAATCTAATTGGTTTTAGGAAAATAACTTTTAGAACTCTATCCAATATAATTAACGTGTTTTACAGTAATTTAAGGGTTATATTTGTGGCATAACATTGATACAAGAATCCCCTTAAAGTGGTAGGCAGAGGCACAACCTGGGCACCCATGACTTGCCGAAGACACTAAGTCCCACAATGTGATAGGTGGCAAGCCTATCGCCAACCGGGCATATATTTAATCCCGAGCAATTTTTTTTATTAAAAAATTGGAAATACCAAATTTTCTTTTTGTTGCCTGCACCGGGATTCGAACCCGGGACCTCATGCAGTCAAGTCCAACACATGAACCGCTAGACCACAGAGGCGATATTTTTCTTTTCTTAATTCTAGGCGAATTGAATTACAAGAAAAATGTTTGTTTACAAGATTGGCTGATGTAATCAGCGAATTTGTAAGCGTAATAGGAATCAGTACTTATCGTGTATTTCATTATTAATACCGCATCATGATTTTATGTTTTTCCATAAAGTTTTTCTGTTTTTATTAGCGCCATCCAACTCTTTTCTTTTATAGCAGTTTTTATTATACTCAGTAAGAGGTCCAGCAGTGGCTGGACATAGGCCTCCCCCAAAAGGCGCTACGAACACGGTCATCAGCCGCTTCGACTAGATCATCAGTCCACCGGGTGGGAGATCGTCCAACACTACGTCCTCCAGTGCGGGCCGCCACTCGAGAACCTTTCTTCCCCAGCAGTTGTCGGTTCTGCGAGCAATGTGGCCTGCCCATTGCCACTTCAGCATCTCTGAACTACGTCGGTTACTCTCACCGAGCATAGGTCTCACCGAGCATAGGTCTCACCGAGCATAGGTCTCACCGAGCATAGGTCTCATCACGCTTAAAGACTTAATCTTACGACTTTGGTTTTGCTCGAGGGCTCCGATTTAACGGATTCCGAGAGTTAACGTTGCCCTTACCAAACGTATTTTTAAATGGAACGAGAATTTTCAAACACTTAGTTTACAATGTGGGTAGTATGTACGTAAACAAAAACTACATACGTCTTAACACATATGTAACAAATCTTGCGTAACTCCTCATTAGTACATGTTTTAAATAAATTAAGATGTGAGTTATAACAGGCAAATCAGTTATATCTGTCATTGTTATTAAAAATAACAACACGAAATATCTGTTATTAAATAACAACCTGTTATCTAGCGTCTACATTTTCATTCTGCCCGATAACAGCTGTTGTGCGAGGAACGTGTGACTATATCTATTGCTGTTATTTGATAGCTGATAATATTAAGTACATCTCATTCGAGTCGCTAACGTTATTTTAATGTTTTCTCTATCTTCCATGTTCATTACGTATCGTAACGTCAGATGCGTTAGTTTATACGCACGCATATTTGTTTAGAAGCGAGTCGCACCTATGATACTGTCATATTTCTGACGGCTTCTTTAAAGATAATTAAAATCTTACCTTAAAATTTAAATCATCTTAAGATTTTGTTTACTTTTTAACAGAGGTCTAACACCTACAATATACGTTTAATATCCTCGAATAACAAAAATAAGTTGTAACATAACACAGGAAAGAAATTATTACCTAGATTATACGACCAAATACAGAGAACAGTATTCTACACAAAGGTGTAACACCTACAGATTAGAAGTACAGGTAAGTTTATTCGCACAAGATAGCAAAAAACATTTAAAATATTAATTTAAACTGTTTATAACATTTAAAATATTATTACTCGTAGTAATCAACATCGAAAAGAAAGAAAAAAATATATTAGTCAAAATCTTTTTTAACTTCATTATAGAGACGTTAAATAAGTAAAGGTCAACCTCTTTACACTCTTTGTTGAAAGAACGACATGCCCTGATTAAGTATAAGTTTTGCCTGTAACAAGTTTTCGTTTCCGATAAGTTAAATCTTCTGAAAAATGTGAATGGTGTACGTAAACGCTATCTGATGAAGCAATTCAGGCACATCAACCATGTTATTCATGATTTTAGATAGGAATACTAAATCAGCATTTTTTCTTAAAGGCGAGCATCGGTAACACAGGTAATTGTAAACAAGATCATTGTTGATAGAGTGGTGTCCAGCAACCTCCCTGGGTAGTTATCCACCGCCTTACACATTCCTGCCGCTATAATGACAGTGTCACATTCCGATTCGGAAAGTAGGGAAGCAAGTAGATTTGCACAATAGGCCTCACCTTCCAACCATAGGACAGCAACGCATCTGTGACATCAATGGTGTCTATAGGCCATGATTATCTGTTACCATTAAGAGAGCCGTGTGCTTGTTCGCTGCCCTCTCACATAAGTTCTAGTAACTTGACAAATTTTGACATGTTATAATAAAATATATTGCCAAAACATCTTAAAGATTATTCCTTTCTTCTATCTTTGCCGCCAATTTTGCATTCACGGAAAGGATATTTTATATATATATTAAGATAAAAACACGGCAAGTATTTCCCTAATAAATAACGAACATCTAATATTTAAAAGTTGCGTGCGTAAAAAGCTTAAATGCTACGTTCATAGAGGATAAAATTATACCATAAGTGCGAAAAATTATAGTTTTGTGAAAAATAAATAGTGAAAATAAGACATATTTTTTTAATCTTTCCTATCAAAGTACCATATTTTTTTTATGCGCACCACAATTTTTATGGCTTTCTTATTCACAAATACTGCTTTCAGACAAAAAACTGCTGGCAGCCCTACATGAGGTAGACTAACAATGTACCAGTATGAACTGGTACATTGTTAGTCTGAACACATTTTCTTGGAGGTATTAGACGAGTGTTGATGTTTCTTTTGAAGTTATAATTAAATTTATTATAATTTATTACATCGTTGCACATCAATTTATCATTTTAGATTTGTTTGAATGCTTAACTATTTAATCTATACTAATAAAAAAGAGGAAAGATTTAATTGTTTGTTTGTATTAAATAGGCTTCGAAACTACTGGACCGATTTGAAAAATTCTTTCACTATTAGAAGCCGACATTATCCCCGATAAACATGACCTATATTGGTAACTACAAAAATTTAGGGATCCCTACTGAAACGTAAGATTAATGTAACATAAGATGTAAAAAATTAGCTAAAAAATGTCTTTCATCGCATGCGCTATCGCATTATGATAGAGTATAAAGATGTTCTACAATATTAAAGAACGTTTTAATATCTACAAAACAGTTCGCCGCAGTTCTAGATTTTATAGTTTTTTTATTATGATAATGGAAGTCAAACAAGCAGACGGATCTTCTAATGGTAAGAAATTCACACCTCCTAGAGACACCAAAGGTGGTAATGGTGCGTTGCCAACTTGAGACCAGGATGTTAGGCCTCGAGCAAAAGTAAGTTTAACGTCTACCTTACCCTCCGAACCGGAACACGTCAACAGCAAGCATTGGACGTTATGGCGGCAGGAATAGGTAAGTCAGTGGTACCAATCCGGGCGAGTCGCTGCGAAACTCTACCACCTAGTAGGATGTCACGGTGTTAATGGCGGTAAGCCTATGCTCGCCTTTTACGAGCTGCCTGGCAGGAAGGCAGATGGTTTACTCAAAGGAGGCCAGACGAACACAGGGATAATACTACAATATACCTACCTACTTTAATTTAATACATTTTAAAAGTTAATAAAAAGTGACTATATTCGAACCATGTTGTCCATACCATCATATTAATCCTAATCCAAATAAATCATTTCATATTCGAGACTGTTTCAATGCCATACGATTAATTTTTGAATTATTCAAAATCGAACAATCCATTCAAGTAAAATACCTACATACCTACACTCGAAAATTATAAACACGGTGGGCGCGGCTGAGATAGGTAGGTGGCGCTGCTGAAAGTAGGTATGTCAACTATTGTTCGATTAGGTTGAAATTTTGTATGTGTTATTCAATGGTTTCACAGACACATAGTATGCATACCAAATATATTTTCTATACTTATAAAAATATAGTCGTCGTAGTGTATGTACTGTACGAGCATATTCGGCACCTTTGCACCAATAACCATTATAAATATACATCAATTAATATAAAAAGAAAATATTTTATTGAATGTATTGTTTGTTTGTATTGAATGATATTGAAAATTATGCAGGACAATGCTTCATTCCCACAGGACAACGGGTAATAAGACACCAGGTAAAAAAATTAACCGTCCGTACTTATATAACGTAAATAGGTACTTACCTATTTCATATAACTTCTAATCGGGTAAACCAATTGGAATGAAATTTCACAAGGGTATTTCGATGGTTTCATATATGTTTTAAAATACAATTGTACCTGGTAGGTGGAGCTGCTGTCGGTATATTATCTACACTATAAAGAAGTAAAAGAGGAAAGATTTGATTGTTTGTGTGTTTATTTGTATTTAATAGCCTCCAAAACAACTGGACCAATTTAATAAAATTTTTACCATCAGAAGTACCAATACATTATCGCTGATGAACATAAGTTATTTATTTATAGGAAGAAATGGAAATTTGTCCATCCGTGCGAAGCCGGGGCGGGCTGCTAGTAATTAATATAAAGAGTATCATTGTGACAACAGACGTAGGTAGGGCGGCAGAGTCCCGCGGGTATGGTCGAGTGTTACGAGCTGCCAGGTAGAGAGGCAGATGTTACAGTCTACTCGGCGGACCCGCAATACCACGGGGTAAACTTTCACTTGCAGTGTAAGTGCTAATGGCACACAGTCACAGGTAGCTAACGGCTAGTCTTTAAATTAAATAATTTCACTAAAAATTGCTCTTCATACTAAACATAGAAAAAATATTCTGTCTGCTTTTTAACTATATTCAAAAATAGATTACATAATGAGTGTTAATTTAATGCTAGACTTTATAATTAACTTGAACCTAATAATAAGTATTATTCAAGCGCATTAGAAACTGCGAGGAAAGGTTTTATGAATTTCAAATTTTTAGGTCATTATAAGTTTGTATAATACACGAATAAAGTGTATTACATGTTATTTTAAATACTGTTAGTAGAAATAAAAGTTGTTACGCTACACAAAATGTAGCGACGTGCCAGTGCGACTGGGACTTGTTCGCATCTGTATTTATGTTTTGAGTTCTGATGAATCTCTATTTCCTTTGGTTAATGGTTTGGCTTGATTATAACGGTGGAACCAGTTCACAATTTTCTTTTATTGTGTTAATTATTGTCAGGAGAATGTTCTTATGAAATAAAAAAGTTGTAAGTTTATTTTAATTAAAATAAAAATTCATAGTTGAAGTAAGACAACGTCTGCCGCGTCAGCTAGTCAAATAAAAAGTGAATAATTGCTATGGACGAACAATTTTCTTATGCAAAATGTTCCGATAGGAAGTCGATAAAAAGGGCATATACCTAATCCTTTCCGATATGGGATAATGCGTCACAGTTCCACATCGTTTTGTCGACAACCAATGGTCGTAAGTAGGCAACTGCGGTCGGTGATCGGTAATCGGTCGATAGCTGCTATCAGTAAGATATTTTATAAGGGAAAAAAATCATCGAAATTCTTATTTATTCGTATTTTTGCTCCGGCCAATATTAGAAACAGTACCTACACCGATTTTGCAACAACTTCCACTGGTACGTACCCAACCAATAACATAAGAATTATCATAGGCAATGTTTTTCCGGTCGCCATTACTTACTGGTTTTACAATTACAAACACCAAAATCATGTCGTCGAGTTCTGCGAAGAGTCGCGAGTTGCTGTTGCTTCGCCAACTCTCACGTTAGTGCTTGCAATTATTGTTACGTTCTGTTTTGTAGGGTTCAGTGGCCGATTAGCTTCCAAAGAGGACGTTTGGAACTTGGAAGTAGCGCACAAAGTATCTTCACGCCCATATCCCCGAAGAGGTAGGCAGAGGTACAACCAAGGCACCCACGACTAGCCGAAGATACTAAGTCCCACAATGTGATAGGTGGCAAGCCTATCGCCAACCGGGCACAATTCCAATCCTGACCAACATTTTTTTTTATTAGGAAATTGGAAAAATCCAATTTTCTTTTTGTTGGCCGACCCGGGATTCGAACCCGGGACCTCATGCAGTCAAGTCCAACACCCGGACCGTTAGACCACAGAGACCACAGAGAGTAGCGCACAATCTAGCATCATCTAGTGTTCATACACTGTAGTTGTCAGAAAACTGCATCTTTACTGTATTTTTAATACTATAAAAACAGCTCCAAGCAGAGGTTGATAAAAAATAGTTGTATAACGCATGGTTCGCAAGCTGCGTGCATTTGTCCTATGGCTGCGCCCCTGGGCCGGATTACTTCCTCCCTGCTCACGGAGCGCACTTCCGCAACGGCACTTTTATTGACTAAAATTAGGATTCATATATGCATAAGCGTCCTTCAACTCGACACATAGGCTTATAAATACGCTCTAGTCGGGTCAGGGTACGAGTACGATAATAATAGATATTGCTCGCGGCTTCTTCTTTCTTAATTGTACACAATTCAACTGAAATATAGGGTGGTACCTTAACATATAAAGTTCTACAAAATGCAAGCCAAACTTTTCTCATATCTTACCGTAGGTATCTCATAAACCTCTACGCTTTTAAGATGGAACTTGAAAGGCCGGTTAGCCGGTCTATATCACACCAGAGGCTTCACATCACAAACTTGAAATTCGCAAAGCTTAAGCGAATTCTAGTGTTGCTGGTGTCTAGATAGAATGAATTTGACATTCCAACTTGAATGTTAGACTTGAATTAAATAGCTAACTATTTAGAAGTGCACTGCTCCTCGATGCAACTCTTAACTAACCTCCGATGGAAAATGTTATAAGTTTGACGTGTCTGTGTTTATATGTGTTTCTTTGTGACATCATAACTTTTAAACAAATGGACCGATTTCGATGTCGATTTTTTATTTGAAAAAGCTGACTTTATCGAAATGGTTCTTTGTTATATTAGGGAAATTTTTGTAGAGGGTTCTTAAAAATGTTTAATTTTAGCTTTATTTAATAACAAACAAACGGCGGAAGAAGCTTAGTTGGGCTGAACTTGGTTTGGCCAACCCATTAAAGGATTGAGATTGAGAATTCTGAGATAGGGCGCACGGAACTGACGTTACCTACTTCACCCAATGCGATATTCTTCTAAAACTGTAAGAGAGAGAGAAAGAGATGTTTTAGCAGCTGATTCTGTTTATCCAAAGTACTGTAACGTTCTGAAAAACGAACCAACATTGAAGATTGCCTAAACACACTAATTTTAGTTTCGGAATCACCCCAAATCAAAGCCTTAAAAAATACATAATATCAGATCACAAATCCTGTCAAATAATAAAAGTTCCCAATGACAAAAACCAATTTCTTTTTTCAAACCAAAAATATATTTATTTGGCGCCTATACTTGTTTGGCTTCTTCATTAATATTCACTAATATCATAAAGTGGAAACTTTGTTTGTTTGTTTGTAATAAATAGGATACTGGACCGATTTTAAAATTCTTTTAACATTCGAAAGCTACATTATCCACGAGTGACATAGGCTAAATTTAAAATAATAAAAGGTGTAAAAAATAAACCAGAAAAGTTACTTGTTTTGCGTATGCTGCCTAAAACTATAAAAGACAGAACCATAAAATGTTTAAATTAATTGTAGATCTTATAAATATCTACAAAATAGTTGGCGACACATTCTAACTGTCCATGAATCAGAAAAAAACTTTATCCACGTGAACCATACCAGTGGTAGGTACTTGTGCGCGTCGACATTATCATAAACTATCGCCGGATCGGAACGCGGCCTCACACTGAAAAGATCAGGCGAAAGGAACTCAGCGGGCTTGTCTTTTTTCAACAGTAATACTGGTCTAAGATCCGAACCTAAGTCAACCTTCACCTAGCTGATAATATACTGAAATGTATTTTATAATAAATTTAGTATGTCACAGAATATATTAAAAATGGGTTGCCTAAAAGTCCTGGACAGAGTATTTTTCATTATTTTTTAAAAAATGATTTTTCATGAAATGTTGCAACATCATGATAATAAAAAAATATTATTCTGACGTAAAATATAAAACAGACAGGATGTGCAGACGTTGGGGTGCCTATGATTTACCTGGGCAATCAATGGCTTGCCAGGTATAAACAAGTATGTCGATATCAATTACTTTCACTGATTGGATAATAGAATAAATTTTATATCAACGTAAGCGCTGTTTTATTGCGAACACATTGATACATGGTTGCCTGCTAAAAAATCAGTCCTAATATAGGTTGCCGAATTTTAAAGATTTAAATTGCAACGCGTATGGAAGTGAGTGACAGAGAGTTCCGAGATAAGTCATCGTGTAATAATAAAGTACCCAACATTGCCGTGGTGTCTGGTGGGACGCTGAATACAAGAAAGTGCGCATGCGCGGTACGTACACTATGGAGGGTAGAGGTACCTCTACTACACTATGTACCTATATTACAAAATACGCGTTATTTTGGAGCAACTATCATTTCAATTGTACAAAAAAAAATCAAATTCATAACAATCGACAAATATTTAATATAACAGAAAAGTATTAGACAGTATAATGTCGACTAACAAATAAGTGACCTATAAGTATATTAACATGTTTTCAGTGTGCACTATATATTACACAAAAATGTATTCAACATGTATATTTTTATTAATCTTTAAAAAATGATTTCTTTTCCTTTATTAGCTTTTAAAAGCCTCGTAAAAGGCGAGCTTAGGCTTACCGTCACTAATAACATCGTGACATCTGACTAGGTGATAGAGTTTCGCAGCGACTCACCCGATTGGTACCACCGCCTTACCTATTCCTGCCGTCATAATGTCATGATGTGTTCCGGCTTGAAGCGTAAGGTAGCCAGTAAACTTACTTTTGTCCAGGTAAATCATAGGCAACCCAACGTCTGCACATTTTATATGTTTTATAATTTACGTCAGAATAATATTTTCTTATTATCATGATGTTGCAACATTTCATGAAAAATCATTTTTTTAAAAATAATTAAAAATAATCTGTCCAGATTTTTTTTATGCAACCTATTTTTAATATATTCTGTGATACACTACATTTCAGTTTGGCGCGACTTTCATATCAAAAAATAAAAATAATAAGTTTGCTATGTTTTTTATTCGCCCAAATCATATGACACTAGTTGTCTTATATCTGAATGCCTTTAGACTTACTTTCAAATTATACGGGTTATACTTTTTCAAGTAAACTTTATACAAATTCGGGTTTTTAAGGTTTAAAGACATTTATTCTCATAAAGACATACATTAATATCACTTACATGAGAATATTGGTGAACAGAAGTAAACAAATAATTGATTGTCGTACATTGCATTACGTAGTATTTATATACTCTTTGCTACATTTATTATAAAATACATTTTATTCTATTATCAGCTCGGTGAAGGTCGACTTAGGTTCGGATCTTCTACTATAGTTACATTATAACTAGATAAAAAAGTACACATTACAATTTAATTTTAACTTACAAAAACGGTAACAAAGTACAACAAATCACATTACAAATTGCAGTGGGAGATTGAAACTTCTACCCCATGCCTGTTCGTCTTCCAAATACTCTGAGGCTTTATATATTATTCTTACATAATTTTGTTTTTATACATTTTTTAAATTATTTAAAGGTAGATCTCTAATACTAATGGGCAGCTTATTGTAGAAACGTATACATTGACCTAAAAAGGATTTACTAATTTTATGGAGGCGAGTTTTGTGTACGGCTAGATTATTTTTATTTCTCGTATTTACATCGTTAACGTGACTTTTTTTGTAAACATAAATAGATTTTTTTAAATAAATTAACTTTTCATAAACATATTGAGAACAACTGAAAGTTAAAATATTTATTTTTTTGAATTTTTCGCGGAGGAAATCCCTATCATTAAGATTATAAACATCTCTAACTCTAATAGCTCTTTTTTGTAATACAAATATAGTACTTATATCTGCAGAATTTCGCCAAAGAAGAATCCCATAAGACGGCTATGAAAATAGCTAAAATACACTATATGGGCCGTTTCAACATCCGGTAATGTTCTTATTTTTTTAACGCTTTTGCACGTTTTCACGCTGCTGAACTAAACCTATTTGCAAAGTTTCTCAATATGAGGGCCCCATTGCAATTTATCATCAATTGTTATACCTAAAAAGGCAGTGGATTCATCCAGATCCAGTTTAGATCCATTTGGTTGTACACTGGTAACTACTAGCCTAACATTAGACATTGAAAATCTAATACACTTCATTTTATTACCATTTCTAAGAAGATCGTTAACTTTCAACCATTGAACAACTTTGGATATCGCATTGTTCTCTTCATCATAGCTGTGTTCGCTAGGGATTAGTCTGTTGGCCAGACCCAATTGATAAAACTGAATATCGAAAATGGCACCGTGATTTCATCTAAGGCTGACATTTTGAGAGAGGTCGATAAGTTTTAATGGACAGCTGTACAATTCAACACGACCCGTTGTTAGTTTGGCTAAAGACCCTAGAGCCAAACTCACCCGACATTACGCCGAAGACATCCCAGACGTCAGCCTGTACGAGATTCGGATGGCCCTGAAACAACTGAAGAACAATAAGTCGCCAGGGGATGATGGAATTACTGCTGAGCTACTGAGTGCGGGTCGAATGCCAGTACTTCAGGTCCTCCAGAAGCTATTTAATTCCGTCATCATCATCTTTTCATTCCGTAATCATTTGTGGACCACGAGAAAGCCTTCGATTCGGTTGAGACATGGGCTGTGCTTCAGTCATTACAGCGGTGCCGCATCGACTTTCGATATATCGAAGCTTTGAGGTGTTTGTACGAAAAAGCCACTATGTCGGTCCGATTACAGGATCAGCGCTCGAAACCGATCCAGTTGCAGAAAGGTGTGTGACAGGGAGACGTTATTTCTCCGAAACTGTTCACTGCTGCACTGAAAGATGTCTTTAAGCTTCTGGATTGGAAAAGAAACGGCATCAATGTCAATGACGAGTACATCACTCACCTTCGATTTGCAGATGATATTGTTGTCATGGCGTAATCGCTGGACGACATGAGCAAGATGCTCGGTGACCTCGGTGGAGTTTTCCAACAGGTGGGTCTTAGGATGAACTTGGACAAGACGAAAGTCATGTTCAGCGTTCATGTTGGACCTATACCAGTTCACGTTGGGAACTCAATTCTTGAAGTTGTTAATCAGTATACATACCTAGGTCAAGCTGTTCAATTAGGTAAATCCAACTTCAAGAAAGAGGTCAATCGCAAAATCCAACTCGGATGAGTAGCGTTCGGGAAGCTAAAGGATATTTTATTGTCCAAATTACCGCCAAGCCCAAAGTCAAAAGTCTTCGACCAGTATGTGTTACCGGTGATGACATATGGAACTGAAACTTTGCCGTGGTTTTCTGAGAGATAAGATCCGTAATTCGATGATCCGCAAGAGAACGAGAGTGACCGACATAGTTCAGAGAGTCAGCAAGCTGAAGTGGCAATGGGCGGGCCACATTGCTCGCAAAACCGACAACCGATGGGGAAGAAAGGTTCTCGAGTGGCGGCCCCGCACCGGTGGACGTAGTGTTGGACGACCTCCCACCAGGTGGACTGACGATCTGGTCAAAGTAGCGGAGAGTCGCTGGATACAAGCAGCTGGTGAAGTAGAAGTGGTAGCCTCTCCAAGGCAGCCACAATGCGCCCCGCTTTCATACAAATGTTATAATAAAAAAAACTTTTGTTTACTTTGATAGTCACTGATAAAGGCTTGCGTGACCTCTTTAGTTTTCAGTGTAAAAAATCTGAAAAAACTTAGATGTTGGTTATTACAATTTTATCGACAATATTTTCAAATTGAAATTGTGTCTTCGTTTCCATACGATGTGCAACCCCAAATATACATAACATATGTTAAGGAAAGGTATAGGCGTATACCGAAACCATTTTCATAACCCCTTGACCCCGCCGGATATGAAAAAAATGGGTCGATTCGGCGTGGTTTTATGTCTATAGAAAAAAAAATTAAAAAAATACTTGGAGCTGGTGTGCGAAGTTGTATTCAATCAAAATACATCGACAACGAATATAAGCAAATATTTACACCGTTTGCATAACCCCCTGACCCCACCGGATATGAAAAAAAATGGGCAATTCTACGGAGTTTCTGTCTATAGAAAAAAATAAAAATACTTGGAGCTCGTGTGCAAAGTTGTATTCTAATTAAATACTTAGGCAATCAGTGTAGGCATATATTGACACCACTTGCATAACCCCCTGATCCCACGCGATATGAAAAAAATGGGGCAATTCTGTAAGGTATCTATGTCTATAGAAAATAAAATAAAAAAAAAACACTTGGAGCTCGTGTGCGAAGTTGTGATCTTAATAAATACATAGACAATGAATGTAGGCATATATTGACACCGTTTGCATAACCCCCTGATCCCGCCGGATTTGACAAAAAGGCGGCAAATCTGTGAGGTAGCTATGTCTATAGAAAAAAAATATGTTTAGCTTGTGTCCAAAGTTGTGATCTTATTAAATACATAGATAAATAATGTAGGCATATATTGACACCGTTTGCATAGCCCTCTGGCCCCAATGGATATGAAAAAAAATGAAGCATTTCTGTGGAGTCTCCGTCTATAGAAAAAAAGTAAAAAATCAGTGACTATCCAAGTAAACAAAAGTTGAATTTTTTTTTATAACATTTGTATGAAAGCGGGCTGTGGGCTTGTGGCTGCCCTGGAGAGGCTAATTTGCGAGGGGCTAACTTCACCTTCTTAGTGGTGACCGTGACTTGTGGCGCTCTTTGGGGGAGACCTATGGTCCAGCAGTGGACGTCCTCCGGCTGATGATGATTATTAAGTATGACAATAATATGCCTTTAGACAGGGCATTTAAAAATTATGCCAAGGAAAAAATATGTGATATTAGTATTACATTTGATGAATATACCAATTGATATATGACAAACTACTTTAGGACTATCGACGTTATGCGAAAAGTTGGAGTGAAAGTTTTTATCTCGGAATAAGGGGTTCCCTAGTGAATAGGTAGGTCTATGCCTAACAAAGAATAACACAAATTTTGTCACAGTTAGCAAGTAAAGCATATACAACAATATGACTTACAAGAGTCAATAAATAATAGTTCAATATCAGATATACGGATGTCGGATAGCAGTATAAGCATGTCAAATCGACATCTAGACACGCAAAATGCCAAACAATATATTATGTAGAATAGCATTTATTCACATTTAAAAGTTAAGTAAGTTAAGTATCTTCACGCCCATATCCCCGAAGAGGTAGGCAGAGGTACAACCAAGGCACCCACGACTAGCCGAAGACACTAAGTCCCACAATGTGATAGGTGGCAAGCCTATTGCCAACCGGGCCCATTTCCAATCCCGACCAACATTTTTTTAAATTAGAAAATTGGAAATATCCAATTTTCTAATTTAAAAAAATGTTGGTCGACCCGGGATTCGAACCCGGGACCTCATGCAGTCAAGTCCAACACCCGGACCGCTAGACCACACAGGCGATTATTACTGATATTCACATTATTACATAATTATTAATGTTGCCATGTAATTTCCCCGTGTTAATCTAGCTTCTTTGCAGAATAGACTATCTGCCTTCCTGCCAGACAGATCATAAAAGGCGAGCATGGGCTTACCGTCACTAACACCGTGACATCTGGCAAGGAATGTAGAGATTCAAAGAGATTCGTTTGGAGGATAAGGTAGCAAGTACTTTGCCTCGAAGCAACACACCCTTCCTACCTTTAGTGTTTCTAGGCGGGGTGAATTTCTTACCATCAGGAAATCCATTTGCTTGTTTGCCTTCCAATGTCATAAAAATGAAAAGAAACAATTTTCATGAATGACCTAATTTGATATACCACAGGCAATTTAACCCAGGGCCAACTGTTGCCATCACAGTCTCCACAACCAGCTTCTTTGTATGAAAAAAGTAATGAATGTGAAGGAAGCTAGTGACACTTGGTACTCGATATTCTCTGCCAACCCAGTAAGGAACTAGGCGTTAACATATGTATTTATAAAGAAAGACTTAAAGCCCAACATTTCTCTTAATTAAAACTCCTCTTATCCACTTTATAAGTTGGTGGACTCAAACTGGTCCGTGGCTGGACTAATATGGATTTTGTGGCTGCAAACTGGCGAAATCGTGTTATTTTGGTTTTTATAATTATTAAAAAATAATCACTCGATGTTTTGGCTAAAACTTAGCTTCATCCTAAAATAGACTATACTACAGCTAAGTTACAATATTAGTTAATTTAAAACTAGATCTAGAACATTTTTATATTTTACCTCAAACCTGCAAACTCCACTAAGTGGATGCGAATAGGCGAAACAACCCTATGTTTCAATAATTGCATGTTAGTTTATTTGTAAGTTTTGCTTACGTATATTAAACGTAAGCAAAGCTAATTGAAATTAAATCTGGGGCCGAATAATACACAATGTGTATGTGATCTACGATGGTAAATATTGTTTTGATGAGCAAAAGATGGGAGAGCTAGCGACAGTGCAAATTCAGCACCAAATATACACATTGATGGTCAGAACTTAGCCGAGATATACAGCTGTGAATGTACGCACTTCAGCAGTGCCTTCCTGCTCTGAGATTTCTTTAGGAACATTTTAATATATTTCTGCAACCATTTAACAACTTTTTGGCATCTAACAATTTTTGTTCTACAGTTTTCCGAAACTCATAGGACTTAAGTGCCACTGGGTATGTGAACGGCAGAGCAGGTGGACTCCAGTTTAAATGTACTTTTGCCTTCAGAGTATAGCTCTTTGTTTTACATGAAATGCAATGAGTTGCATTCAAGATCCTTTAGAAGTTTTTAGATTTAAGACATGTCACAAGAACCACCGCTGTATGGACTATGTGGAATAAATTTATTACCTTATTCTCGATTTGGGTACAAAATTAAACATTAAATATTTATTGACATTAAAATAAATTTAAGTTTTTTTATGAAATTAATGAACCATATTAAAAATAAAAATATCCTTACATCATCGGCTGGAAAGTCGTAGCACTCAGCGATTTTCTGATAAAGTTCTTTCACATTAGAAAAACCCGATATTAGTCCCAGGGGGCTACCTTGAGCTTGTTGACAATGAAACACAAGCTGTGATTTTGGAGCACCATTGTTATTATCACCATTAGACTGATTGCACACATCGTCTGCCGGAGCTGAGGGCACTGGGGGCGCCGAATACTTTTGGGTTTTCTTTTTAAATAGCGACATTTTCAAGTCATAAAAAAATATCCGATTAAATAAAATTCTGTGTAGCACTGCATAAATATTTGAATTATATTATCTTTCACAATTTAATGAGTCTAATGACACAACTTTGAAACACTTTGAAACTCACTAGTCGCTGCCATCGCGTCACTAGAAACGATATGATATCACAAAATATCTTGCCTCTTGGATTAGATTAAACGGCGATCTCAGTAGGTACACTTTAAATGAGTCATAATCAGTAATCACATGAACGACTGCATAATACCTACTGTTTTACGTTAAACTCTTTATGGACAGTTACTTTACTCTTTGGTTAAACTGATGATTTGATGATTGATGATTAACACTAAAGATTAGGTACCTACATTACAATACTCTAAAGCACAGAATAGCAGTGTGACCAGATTTAATTTTAAGAAAATACCGAGGCACCTCAAAAAAATACTGAAATATACCGACTAACATAGGACAGATATACCAATAAAAATACTGATTTTC